>CM021105.1:81696305-81964584 GCA_007115665.2 Sequoiadendron giganteum
TAGTGGGAGATGGATCAATGAAAAACAAGAAAAGAGGGGAAAGAACTTCATATTGATATTCTTGTAACAATAATTTCCTAGAGTACTCAACAAGATCTAAAAATAAAAAATGAATTATGATAACAAGATGTAATAATTTTTCTACACATCTAAAATGCAATTTTTTATCCTAATTTGCAATAAATCAAGAAAAATGACACTTTTCTTGCACATAAAATGACTATTGTTTAGAATTTTAAAATAGAGATTTACCAATAGAAATGGAAGGTAGACATAGAGATATACATGGACCCAAAAGATTTTTAGGACAGCTATATAGGGATTTATTATCACAAGGGATAATGGGTCCTTGCTAAGGGGTTTAAAAATTAAAATCTAATTTTTTGAGTTGATACTTAAAGTCTCTATTTTAGGTTGTAGACTGTTATTATTGTGAAATTTTTTTCCATATTTTTATTTCTAAATGAAAATGCAACTTATGAGAAAAGGTGAAAAAAATGACAACTTTTTGAGTGCAAAATTAACTAAAATTTTGATCTAAATGACCAAAAAATACTCCTAATACAACTAGCATGCAAGATGTATGTAAAATTTATGTAATATTTTTGAATTTTTATGAATTTAAATGATGCAAAATAAAATTTTAAATGATGATAAATGTAATTTTGAAACCCTAAATGAAATACAAAACAAACTAATGCAATGAAAAACTAGATCTAGGGTTTAGACGACTACCAATTCTAGAAAGTCTATAGTGTAAGAATGTCGGGTTCACCAAAATGAAACATAGAAAAAGGTAGGTGGGTACTTGTGCTATGGAATGATTAAAAGGTTTAAAAAAACTTAAAATCTCCCTTATTTCATTAGAAAATGAGATCTCCCAAGGATAGGATTGACTTTCAACCTTGAGGTGAGTCAACCCTATTAAGAGGATTTTCTATTTTCTTATGACAAAAAATGATAACAATGATTGATTGTCACTTTTGGGGGATAATTTTAAATACATTAATAAACTCAACCACATGACCTAACACTTGAAATGTTGAATATTATGATAAAAAAAAAAAAACATTAGTTTGAAGGAAGATTTGGGAATTGCAAAACATGGAAAACCTACCCAAAAATGTGGGTTATGAGCATCCTGCAAGGACTCACTCGCCCAAAGGTGAATGGGTCTTCGTACAAGGATTTGCATCAAATTTTTCAGTCCTCTAGTGTAATGTCTAAGCTTTCGTTTGCCCCAAGTTTCACTACCAAAAAGTCGTAAATAAATTTGGGATTTGAGTTTCTTTGGATTGACAACAATGTTGAAAACTTCAACAAATTTACAAAATTTCTCTTTTGTTTGATTTTCAATCCTTCTTCAATTGTAAATCTACACATAAAAGAGAGAAGATTTTTTTTTTGGTGAATTTGGGTTTTCCTTAATCAAACCTCATGTTGGTAATTAAACCTTGATAATGAAATAATGATGAAATGGAAGGAATTGGTGAATGAACAATGCTATGTCACAACCCACAAAACCCTTAATGGCTTCCCTTGGAGGATTGAAGTATAACACATCACTCTAAGGTTTGGATATTGCATTAATTTCCTTGATTGATTTCTTGATTTGATGCTTGAATGTTTGCTTGTGTGCTTGAAACCTACATCACAATGTTAGCTCCAAAACATGACATGAATAGGCATAAAATTTGACATGATGATATGATCTTGATTAGTACTATAGATGATTGATATATCTGCTCTTGAATTCTCTTGACAATAATACTTTCTCTTGTGAGGGCTGCCTCTTGATTCTTAGACTTGAATTCATAAAATAACTATGTAGTTTTCGATGTTTCTCTAATTTCTCAAAAATTATATTCCAACATCTAAAAAATTAAACTTGAATTTGAAACGTTAAAATGCCACCAAAAACATATTTTAAATGTGGTTTTGGTACTCAAGGAGGACCTAAATCTAGGACACACAATTTCCAAGATGTTTAAATTAATGTTGGAAAATGTTTAATACAAGTTTCTCTTTCAGAAAACAAGAATAAAAAGGATTTTGAATGCATAACTTGGTCAATTAAAAGCTTAATCAAGTCTTGTAGTAATGGAAAAGCATCCCTTTTCCTCACTTAATTTGGGAATAATTAATATTAAAATGAGCCTAATGTTGCCTTGATTTAGTGTTGTAATGTGTTTTACACATACACATTAAGTTTAGGGCCCCTTTAAACTAAATGAACCTAATTGTGCCTTATTTAGGGTGTTGTAAAGTGCATCTTTACACTTTCACACTAATCTAGGGCTTTATTAATTAATTGGTCTTATTTATGAATTATTTGGTCCTATTCTGCATCCACGAGACTAATTAAATGCATTATTCTTAGGATAATATCAAAATTTAACAAATGACAAATAATGATTTAATGTTTGAGGTTGTGTGTTCTAGATCCAGTGATTTGGGACTTATATGCCACCTTCGGCATATGGGTCCCACCTAGGTCTTGAGGCCTGATTTCAAACATTGCATTGAACTTGACACTTCTTGGAGTTTTTGTCCTTTGTTTAAGACATTGGGACTTGTATGCCCAACCTGGCATATGAGTCCTCTAACTAGGATCTATTTGAAATCAAATTCTTTATGGGATTTTATTATCCTAGATTTGATGTCGACTTGTAGTGTTATAATTTCAATAAATTTGGCATAAAAAGTATAAATATAAGGTTATTTCACATAATTTTTCCTAGAAATTTTGAGTCAAGCATCCTAATATTTCACAAGAGAATTATAGAGTATTCAAGAGTATTCAAGAAGGCATTCAAGGATAGATTTGTTGAAGATTATTGTAGAAATCAAGATCCATTTCATCATGTCAAAGATGTAGTGCATAATTCATGCTATTGAGCTAATGTTTTGATGTAGCACTCAAGATCTAATCAAGTGTTCTAGCCATTATCTAATTCAAGTTTCATGATCAATATCTACACTCATTGAGGCTACTTCATGCTAGTTTTCAGATTTACAATCAAAGGTTTCAACAAGGTTTGGTGAGTTGTAACATAAAAATTGTTCATTCATCATTTCTTCATGCTATTTCATTTCATTTCAAGGTTTGATTACCAAAATGGGGTTTGACCAAGGAAAACCCCTATTCCCTAACACAACAACATTTTTCTCTCTTGATGTGTGATTTCAGATCTAGGTGAATTGGATCTTGAAGATCCTTTGAAGACAAAGTTGTAAAAATTATAAAAATTGTCACAAGAAGTTGTCAAGGCTCACAAAAATTTAGATCTGGAGCAAGATATCAAACTTATTTACATGAAATCAATAAGAAAGTGCTTATTTAATCCATCTTCAAAGGTTCACAAAGTTTTAGGTCAAAATTTTACTCCTAGGACACTTAACTTTTTTGAAACACTTTGCAACTTTCTAGGGTATGAGTCCTAGTATACCTTTTTTTCCAACCTTCTGCAAATCTAGATCAGTCACCAAGAGATTCCATAATTTTTTCAGAAATCCTAGACTAAGACTAAATCATCCAACTTGGCATATCAGTCCTAGTCCACCTCAAAACATCAATTCTTAGGGTTTTTAGAGATTTTTTTGACCACTCCTTTTTTTCCAAGTACTCTTCTATTTCATTCTCTTAAGTTTCTAGGGTTTTGTGCAAGAGTGTTTGTAATTCTCCTTTGAAACTTCATTTTAATGGTGAAACCCCGTCCAATCACAAAAGGAAACCACTAGTCCTTCCCTCAATTGAGTCACTTGGTTGAGGGATCTTGGTTTCCCAATGATTAAAGTGTGAAATAGGTCCTAATTTCTATCTCCCAAAAGGTGGAATCCTTTTTCTTTTTAATCAATTCTAGTTAATTAAGGGATGCAAACATAGTGTGAGATTATAAAGGTATACAATTTTCTGCACTACATGATCATTATAAGCATTTAATTTCATCCAAATTAGATCTTGTTGGCATTTATTTTAACATGTGTACATTTAGTAAAAATGTGTCATCTAATTAGACAATAATTTTTTGTTGTTTAGTTATATCACATTATTCATTTACATATATAAATTAGATCATTATATTATTTATTAAAATGTCTAAACTAGATTGTTTAATAGATCACAATTCTATTCAATTTGACATATATGGAAATGTAAAGCATATTATTAGAATAAAAGTTACATGTAGTACTAAACCATAGAAGTTAAGACAAATCAAGTAAAATATGATCATATATATCATGGTTTTTATATACATCATCATATCACCATAGGGTAAGTGTGCCAAGATGGTTCACAAAAAGGGGACTTAAGTGGACACCTTTTTTCTGAGATCAGGAAATACTAACCTTGGACGTGAAATTGAGGATAGTTACACTCAAAATTTTGAGATGGAACAAAAACAAGGATCAAAGTGCTCTGAGTCTACTTTCTAAACTAATAATTTATTTTTAAAATGGTTGAGATTAAGGGATTCAAAAGAGGGATGTACACAAATTGGTGTTGTTTTTGTTAGAAAAACATAACATAGAAACTCTTGTACGACCCCCATACGGTGAACTTTTTTTAGTATTTTTAAAATCGTAACTGTCAAAAGTTAGCTAATAGTATGTAGTTGGTGCATGATTTTTCTGATAATTTTTTAATGAATATTTGATGTTTTACTAATTTTCGAAGTGGACACTTTCTGAAAAACAAAATTTTCGCCATGCTACCCCTACAAATTTTGGAAACTAATTGAATTTTTTAATTTTATTTTTAATTTTTAGAATGGAGTCTAGTTTCTAAAAATGTAATTTATTTGAAAATTCGATGAACGGTTAATTTATAACGAAAAAAATAGCAAACACTACTTTTTGGCAAAAAAAAGACATACAAATAAAAAAGATTATGGATGAAAGGCTTAGAATTTTCAAAAAGTGAAAAAAATTACATCGTTAGATAGCTAAGAGAGAACCCAACATTACCCATGTGTTCAATTTTTTCAATATTGAACCATGTGCAATCCTGACGGTGAGCACGAACTCGATTATGTGAAATATGGTAGATTTTTTAAAAACACATCTCTGGTCATTGGGAATGCCCTCCAAGCCTTCGGGTTGGTATTCCATGGCAAATACCAATCCTAAGGCTTGGGAATTCCCAAAGAAGGATATAATTTGAGCGCGCTATAATGCACTCATGTTATAACGCGCTTGCGTTATATCTCAGTTTTGACATGGTTTTTGCTTCTGTAGGAAACATCTCAACTAAGACATAAGACAAGCGCGTTACAATGCGCTCGCGTTATGTCCTCATTTATGTTAAATGCCAATATATTGAATGTATGCTGATATATTTGTATTTTTGTATGCACATGTATGCTTGTATGTCATGTATGTATGCATGTATGCATGCTTGTATGTATGTACGTATGCTTGTATGTATGCCTATATGTTTGTACAATTGTATCTACACATGTATGTATGTATGCTTATATGGATGTAGGATTATATGTACATATTTATTATGCTTGTATGTATGTATTTACATATGTCTTTAGAGGGAGGGAGAATTTAGAGAGAGAGTTTGGAGAGATGGAGAGGGGTTGGAAGTGAGATTTTAAGAGGGAGTGGGAAAGAAGGGGTTGGAGTGAGAGGGACTTAGCTAGGTAGGGTGGGAGGGATAGAGGGAGGGAGAGAGAGAGAGGGGGGTGGGAGAGAGATAATTGAGAGAGAGGGAGAGAGAGAGAATTATGTAGGTAGGGTGCCAAAGGGAGAGACTTGAGAGGTAGGTAGTGAGAGGGGGTGTGACAGAGAGGGAGTGGGAGAGAGAGGGAGTGTGAGAGAGAGGGAGTGGGAGAGAGGGAGTGTGAGTGAGAGACCTGAGAGAGGGAGAGGGTGTGGGAGGGTGTGCCCTGATAAAGGTAGAGAAAGATGAGGGTGGAGTGAGAGGGACTTATCTAGGTAGGGTGGGAGGGATAGATAGAGAGAGGGGAGAGATACAGAGAGAGAGTTACCTAGGTAGGTTTGCAAAGGGAGACCCCTGAGAGAGAGAGGGGGTGGGAGGGAGGGACATGAGAGAGAGGGAGAGAGAGGGAGTGGGAGAGAGTGGGATAGAATGGGAGGGACATAGAGAGAGATGGATAGAGGGATCGAGAGAGGGTGGTAGGGATTGATTGAATGAGAGGTATGTAGAAAGTGGGAGACAGTAGATAGAGAAAATTAGAGAGGGTAGGAGGGAGGGAGGGAGAGTGAGATGTATAAATAGAGAGAAAGTGATAGGGGTTTAGGGTATAGTTTTGAGGGATTAGGGTGGAGGACCTATAGGGCTGATGGTTTCTAAGGTATTAGGGTTTAAGGTTTTAGGGTTGAGGGAATAGGGTCGATGGTAGAGGGTATTTGGTTGAGGGTATAGGGTAGAATATTTAAAGGTTTAGGATTGAAGGGTTTAGGGTTAATGGTTTAAGGTTAATGGTTTACTTGGTTGAGGGTAGAAGATTTAGGGTATAGGTTTTAGGGTATATGGTTGAAGGATTAGGTTCAAGGTCCAATGTAAGGGGTAGAGGGTATAGGGGTAGAGGGTTTACGGTTTAAGGATTGAGGGTTGAGGGTTGAGAATTGAGGGTTGAGGGTTTAATGTATAGGGTAGAGGGTAGAGGGTTTAAGGGTTTAGGGTTTAAGGGTTGAGGGTTGAATATTGAGGGTTTAAGGTTGAGGGTTGAGGGTTGAGGGTATAGGGTATAGGGTCGAGGGATTAGGCTTGAGGGTCCAATATATAGGGTAGAGGTTATAGGGTTTGAGAGATTAAGGGTTGAGGGTTTAGGGATTAAGGTCGAGAGTTCTCTTGGATTTAATGGTGTAAGGGTTGAGGGATTAGGGTTTAGTGTAGAGAGTATTGGGTTGATGGTAGAGGGTAGAGGGTTTAAGATTTTAGGGTTTAAGGGTTGAGGGTTGAGGGTTGAGGGTTTAAGGTTGATTGTTTAAGGGTTTAAGGGCTGGGGATTTAAGGGTCAAGAGGTTGAGGTAATAGGGTAGAGATTTTACTAAGTGGGTTTAAGGGTTGGGGGATTAGGGTTGAGGGTAGAGGGTTTACGGGTTAGGGTTTCAAGGTTTAGGGTTTAGGGTTGAGGGATTAAGAGGTTATAGGGTATAGGGTATAGGGGTTGAGGGATTAGTTTTAAGCGTTGAGGGTTGAGGGTTAAGGGATTAAAAGGTTATAGGGGTTGAGGGATTAGAGTTTAAGGGTTGAGGGTTGAGGGTTGAGGAATTAAGAGGGTATAAGGGTTGAGGGATTAGGGTTTAAGGATTGAGGGTTGAGGTTTGATGGATTAAGAGGATATAGGGGTTGAGGGATTAGGGTTTAAGGGTTGAGGGTTGAGGGTTGAGGGTTGAGGGACTAAGAAGGTACAGGGGTTGAGGGATTAGGGTTTAAGGGTTGAGGGATTAAGAGGGTATAGGGGTTGAGGGTTGAGGGACTAAGAGGGTATAAGGGTTGAGGGATTAGAGTTTAAGGGTTGAGGGTTGAGGGTTGAGGGATTAAGAGGCTATAGGGTTTAAGGGTTGAGGGATTAAGAGACTATAGGGGTTGATGGATTAGGGTTGAAGGGTTGAGGGTTGAGGGTTGAGGGTTGAGTGTTAAGGGTTGACGAATTAAGAGGGTATAGGGGTTGAGGGTTGAGGTTTGATGAATTAAGAAGGTATAGGGGTTAAGGGATTAGGGTTTAAGGGTCGAGGGTTGAGGGTTGAGGGATTAAAACGGTAGAGGGATTGAGGAATTAACATTTAAGGTTTGAGGGTTGAGGGATTAAGAGGGTATAGGGGTTGAGGGATTAAGGTTTAAGGGTTGAGGGTGTAGGGTTGAGAGATTAAGAGGGTATAGGGGTTGAGGGATTAAGAGGGTATAGGGAGTTGAGGGTCTAAAATTTTAGGGTTGAGGTTGAAGTCCCGGGGGTTAATAAGGTGCAGAGGGGTTGAAGAGTTAGGTTTAGGGGTTTAAGGTTGAATTAGGGAACAGAGAGAGAATTGCTTAGGGGTTGAGGGTTGAGGTTGAGAGTTAGCAATTATGAGGTATAGAGGTTTGGGATTAGGGTTGGAGAGAATTTGAGGGAGTTTGAAAGTTAGTGTTTAGCAGTTGAGGGATTAAGAGGGTATAGGAGTTGAAGGATTAGGGTTTAAGGGTTGAGGGTTGAGGGATTAAGAGGGTATAGGGATTGTGGGATTAGGGTTTAAGGGTTGAGAATTGAGGGTTGAGGGATTAAGAGGGTATAGGGGTTGAGGGATTAGGGTTTAAGGGTTGAGAGTTAAGGGTTCAAGGATTAAGAGGGTATAGGGATTGAGGGATTAGGGTTAAAGGATTAGGGTTTGAGGGTTGAAAGGTTGAAGAGGATTAAAAGAGGTAAAAGGGTTGAAGTTAGGGTTTAAGGATTGCTTGGTTGTGGTTGAAAGTTAGAAGGAATATAGGGGACTTGAGGGGATTAGGGTTGAGGTTGAGGATTAGGAGTTCAAGGAGTTTGAAGTTGAGGTTTAGGGAGTTGACAAATTAAGATGGTATAAAGAGGTTGAAGGATTAGGGTTTAAGGTTGAGGTTGAGAGGTTAAGAGGCTACTATAGAAATTTGAGAGTTAGGAGTTGAAGGTTGGAAAGGGTTGAGATTTGAGGTTGATGGAATTAAGAGGGTATAGAGTTGAGAATTAGTATTTCTGGGTTGAAATTTTGTGATTAAAAAGGTATTACAGTTTTCGTTTGAGAGTTGAAATTAAGAAGAGTATAAGTTTGAGGGATTAGGAGTTTTAGGGTTGAGGTTAGGGATTAAGAGGTATAGAAATTTGGAAAGAAAGGATTAGAATTTGAATATAGTTTGAGGTTGAGGAGTTCTGCAAAAGTTAAGAGGTATAGGAGTTGAGGATTTAGGGTTTAAGGCTTGGGCTTGAGGTTAGGGATTAAGAGGTACTTATAGGGGTTGAAGTTGGAGTCTAAGGTTGAGGGAGTTGAGGAATTTGAGCATTAGGGTTCAAGGTTTGAGAGTTAGGGAGTTGGCAATTTACTATAAAATTAAGAAATTATAGGGTTGAAAGATTAGAGTTTAAAGGGTTGGGGTTGAGGAGTTGAGGTTTGAAGATTAAAAAGCATTATACAGGGGTTAAGAAAGTTAGGTTTTAAGAGTTGAGGTTGAGAGTTCAGGGATTAGGAGAGTAGAGGGTTGAGGATTGGTTTACACACAAGGTTTAGGGTTGAGGGTTGATGGATTGAGGGATTAAGATGGTATAGTCATTGAGGCATTAGGGTTCAAGGGTTGAGGTTTGAGGGTTGAGGGATTAAGATGATATAGGGGTTGAGGGATTAGGGTTGAATGGTTGAGGGTTGAGGGTTGAGGGTTGAGGGATTAAGAGGGTATAGGGTTTGAGGGATTAGGGTTTAAGGGTTGAGGGTTGCGGGTTGAGGGATTAGGTTTTAAGGGTTGAAGGTTGATGGTTGAGGGATTAGGGTTCAAAGGTTGAGGTTTGAAGGTTTAGGTTCGATAAATTAAGAGGGTATAGTGGTTGAAGGATTAGGTTTTAAGGGTTGAGGGTTGAAGGTTGAGGGATTAGGTTTTAAGGGTTGAGGGTTGAGAGACAAGGGATTAGGAGGGTAGAGGGGTTCATGGATTAGGGTTTAAGGGTTTAGGGTTGAGGGTTGAGGGATTAAGAGGGTATAGGGTTTGAGGGATTAAGGTTTAAATTTTGACGTATGATGGTTAAGGGATTAAAAGGGTATAGGGGTTGATGTATTAGGGTTTATGGGTTAACAGTTGAGGATTGAGGGATTAAGAGGTATAGTTGTTGAGGCATTAGGTTTTAAGGGTTGAGGTTTGAGGGTTGAGGGATTAAGACGATATAGGGGTTCAGGGATTAGGGTTGAATGGTTGAATGTTGAGGGTTAAGGGATTAAGAGGGTATAGGGGTTGAGGGATTAGGGTTTAAAGGTTGAGGGTTGAGGGTTGAGGGTTGAGGGATCAAGAGGGTATAGGGGTTGAGGGATTAGGGTTTAAGGGTTGAGGTTTGAGGGTTGAGGGATTAAGATGGAATAGGGGTTGAGGGATTAGGGTTTAAGGGTTGAGGGTTGAGGGTTGAGGTTTGGGGGTTGAGCATTGAGGGTTGACAAATTAAGAGGGTATAGGGGTTGAGGGATTAGGGTTTAAGGGTTGAGGGCTGATGGATTAAGAGGGTATAAGGGTTGAGGGTTGACGGATGAGGGATTAATAGGATATAGGGGTTGAGGGATTAGGGTTTAAGTGTTGAGGGTTGAGGGATTAAGAGGGTATAGGGGTTGAGAGATTAGGGTTTAAGGGTTGAGGGTTGAGGGATTAAGAGGGTATAGGGGTTGAGGGATTAGGGTTTAGGGGTTGACGATTGATGGTTGTGATATTAAGAGGGTATAGGGGTCAAGGGATTAGGGTTTAATGGTTGAGGGTTGAGGGTTAAGCGATTAAGAGGGTATAGGGGTTGAGGGTTGAGGGTTGAGGGGCTATAGGGGTTGAGGGATTAGGGTTAAAAGGTTGAGGGTTGAGGGTTGAGGGTTAAGGGTTGAGGGATTAAAAGGGTATAGGGGTTGAGGGTTGAAGGTCGAGGTATTAATAGGGTAGAGGGGTTGAGGGATTAGGGTCTAAGGGTTGAAGGTTTACAATTGAGGGATTAAGAGGGCATAGGGATTGAGGGATTAGGGTATAAGGATTGAGGGTTGAGGGTTGAGGTTTGAGAGTTGTCGAATTAAGAGGGTATAGGGGTTTAGGGATTAGGGTTTGAGGGTTGAGGGTTGAGGGTTGAGGGTTGAGGATTGAGGGATTAAGAGGGTCTAGGGGTTGAGGGATTAGGGTTTAAGGGTTGAGTGTTGAGTTTTGAGGGATTAAGAGGGTATAGCGGTTGAAGTTTTAGGGTTGAAGGGTTGAGGGTTGAGGGTTGACGGATTAAGAGGGTATAGGGGTTGACGGATTAGGGTTTAAGGGTTGAGATTTGAGGGTTGAGGGATTAAGAGGGTATAGTGGTTGAGGGATTAGGGATTAAGGGTTGAGGGATTAAGAGGATATGGGGGTTTATGGATTAGTGTTTAGGTGTTGAGGGTTGAGGGTTGAGTGATTAAGAGGGTATAGGGGTTGAGGGTTTAGGGTTTAAGGGTTGAGTGTTGAGGGTTGAGGGATTAAGAGGGTATAGGTGTTGAGGAATTAGGGTTTAAGGGTTGATGGTTTATGGTTGAGGGATTAAGAGTGTATAGGGGTTGAGGGATTAGGGTTTAAGTGTTGAGGGTTGAGGGTTGAGGTATTAGGAGGGTATAGTGGTTTTAGGGATTAGGGTTTAAGGGTTGAGGGTTGAGGGTTGAGGGATTAAGAGGCTATAGGAGTTTAGGGATTAGGTTTGAAGGGTTGAAGGGTTGAGGGTTGAGGGTTGAGGGTTGAGGGTTGAGGGTTGAGGGTTGAGGGTTGAGGGTTGAGGGTTGAGGGTTGAAGAATTAAGAGGGTATAAGGGTTGAGGGATTAGGGTTTAAGGGGTTAGGGATTAGGGTTTAAGGGTTCAAGGTTCAGGGTTCAGGGTTCAAGGATTAAGGTTTAAGGGTTGAGGGTTGAGGGGGTAGGGATTAAGAAGGTATATGGGTTGGGGGATTAGGGTTTAAGTGTTGAGGGTTGGGGATTTAGGGATTAAGAGGGTGTAGGGGTTGAGGGATTAGGTTTTAATGATTGAGGGTTGACGATTGAGGGATTAAGAGGCTATAGGGGTTGAGGGATTCAAGTTTAAGGGTTGAGGGTTGAGGTTTGAGGGATTAGGAGGATACAAGGGTATCCATATATCCCACTATCTCCATCTACCCTCTATCTTTAAAGCATTTAAACCCTTAACCCTTAATCCTTTAACTCTTAAACCTCTACTCTCTATCTCTCTCTCAGTCTGTCTCTCCCTCCCACTATATCTTCATCACTTCCACTATCTCTTTATCCTGCTCTCCCTCTTTGTCCCTTTGTGCCTCTCTTTCCCTATTTCTCTCCCACTTTCTCTTTCTCCCACTCTCCCCCTCTCCCTCACACCCTATCTTTCTCCCACTCTCCCCTTCTCCCACTCTTCCACTCTCTCCCACTCTCCCCCTCTCTCCCTCCCTCTCTATCTTCATCTCTCCCACTATCTCTTTCTCCCCCTCTCCCTCTCCCTCCCTCTCTTCGTCTTTCTCTCCCTCCCTCTCTCCCACTATCTCTTTCTCCCCCTCCCCCTCTCCCTCCCTCTCTCCATATTTCTCTCCCTCCCTCTCTCCCTCTTTCTCTCCCATTCTCTCTTTCTCCCACTCTCCCCCTCTTTCCCTCCCTATCTATCTCCATCTCTCCCATTATTTCTCCCCCTCTCCCTCTCTCTCTCCCTCTCCCGCCATCCCTCCCTCCCTCTCTCTCCCTCTTTCTCTCCCACTCTCTCTTTCTCTACCACTCTTCCTCTACCCCTCTCTCTCTCTCTCACACACACACACTCACCTCTATCTCCTCTACTATAAGGGTACATGGGAGAGATATAGAATTAGGATAGAGGGTATAGACAAAGAGGGAGAAAAGAAATATATTAATAAAACTATATTTCATATAATGCTTGCACATTTTGAAGAAGTAGAGATGTTACCATTTTAGGAAGAAATAACACGCTCGCATTATAATGAGAGCACATTTTTTATTCCACTAAAATGGTAAAAAAACTCAATATACCCATGATTTCAAGGCCCACAATCTGCATATTCTCTTGGTTTTGTGTGTGCTCTGAAAAAAATTAGCTTTTCGGTGATGTTGTGCAGTGTGCAAGATTTTTTTTCACATTCCACCACCTTTGCATGAAGTAGCAAAGTTTCCCTGTTGAAACACATATAATATCAATTGAAGTTTGAATTCCATTGAAAACTGATATATAATTGAAGTTTGGAGGGGAACAAGCTTTTGAACAAGTCAAATTGTTGTGGAGTTTGAAGAAAGAAGAAGCTAAGGATACATAATTGGGTTGAACTCCTCCATTTGAAATTCTGGTTTTTTATGTATGTGAAGTCTTTACACATTTTCTTTCATTCTATTATGGCTTGCTTTCATTTTTGTTTGTCATTATAACCTTACATTGTCAATGCACATTACACAATTATATACACTTGCTAATTACCATTTTAAACTTGATGCAGATAATCTACCAGGATCCACAAATAATCAAGGGTACTTCTGACCCTAGCTTAAATTGAAGAAGATCAACCAACAAACTCAATCATATTTTCATCAAAATCCTTCAATTTCACTTGATTTCATATTTCCACAAAAAATTAGAACCTGGTTTCAACTCTTTGTCAGACTCAAAAAAAGATTAACCATCATAAAATTTATTGTAACATAGCATAAAGCTGATTAGAAACTCATAACCATTCAATTCGTTCACAATTCACTAATTCAAGAACTCAATGCTGCAACTTACATGGAGAAATAGCAACAAATCATGGAAGGTAACTACCAACCTTTATCCAGAAATCCAAGACACTATAATTAGCATGTTATTGATTGAAATAAACCAAATACACATTCCAAATATCTCACCAAAATTCATCCTTTGAGCATGCTTCTCCTAGCAGTATTTGAAACTCGTGGTGCAGGGGCACCTACAACCATGTTTCAATATCTACTTTGGTGTCAATATGTCTTAAGGTCTTTGGGTGAATTCAAGAGTTTTTAGATTATTTTTCATAGCTTTTATTCAAAATAAGGTCTAAATAGACCAATATTTCATGTATTTAGGGATTTTGTGAGTTTGGTGATCAAATGTGCAAGTATGTACTCTTGCTTTAGAAAATTGTCAATTTTGCAATATAATATTTGAAGGCATCACTCCACCGACCAAAACCATGCTCTTCGAGACTCCCAAAAACATTTGAAATGTAAATTATTATGTTACACACCAATCCATTGAGTTATAGATCCATCACAGTGGGTGGATTGGTGAAAATCAATGCATTATAGCCTTAAACCCTTACATTGTCAAAATAGGGCAGACTTGGAGAAACAACTGAAAATCTCTTCTAAAATGGTATTAAGACACCAAAAATTATTATATTGAAGATAAATTCATGCATAAATTATCTCCCAAACCTTGAATGCATCACAACCCTGTACAGGTCTGTACACAAAGAAAGAACACAGGAAAATCATAGGAAAATCACAAAAATCAAAGAATTCCTTTATTTTATTTTATTCAAATCTTGAAGACCAGCCTCCATTCAATAATTTAAATGATATTTATCTTATTTCACTTCAAACTCAACTCCCCCAATGTATCTAACTATTTTTGTAACCTCTTAACTAACTTATCTCTTCACAACTTTGCCAAAAAATGCAATTTTTTGCAAATGCCAAGCCAAATCTCCCCCCTAAACACCTAGAATGACTCAAAAGAACTAAATAAATATTAAGAGTGGTCTCATAGATCTTATTTAACATAGATCATTATCTTATACTCAAAAAAAAAAATAACCTTACTTTTACCCATCTTCACATGCACAAAAAACCCTCCTTTTTACCCAACAAACTAGTGGTTTATTGAAAAACACTCATCCAACCAATTTACAATATTATGAATACTTCAAATAGGTCTACAATGGTGTGAAGAAACACAATTCAACAAGAAACCATGCTGACCCAACTCAAAACACACTTTAGCATATCAAAACCACTCGAAATCTCAAGGAAAACTCAAAATTTCAGTATAGCGATTCATGCCCAACACCCTTGTCATTAAATGGTGCTCCCACAACATGTATGCTTCCAAAGTTTGTATACATATATATGACATAAGTTTAAATTTTTTATGCTTTTCCATGCTTCCATTTTGAACCTATCTTGCAATCATGGCATGCCACATTACCACTTTTCTTTAAGGCATTCTGGTTTGAAAAAATTCATGTCACCTTTGTCTATGCTAGGTTAACTTTTGTATAGGATGATTGTAAGTATTATTTAAATGAAGCCTTGAATGACATATATTTTTAAATTAACTTGAATGGATACATTTTTTAGGAACTAATATTCATCTCATTACCATGGTACAAATAAAATTATCTGCCCTGCCGAAGAAAAAAATGAAGAGGAAACTAACAGACGAAGAGAACAAAACCTTCAAAGAAAAGGAAAGAGTTCAAGTGGTGGCATATCGTGAAAGAAGAAATTAGAAATGATTGAAGAAAACAAGCCACTTGAAGAGGAACCTCAACTGTCAAAAAGAGAATGGGAATTGGTAGCACAAAAGGCACAAATGCAAAAGCATCATCGTAAGATAGATTCAGATACCGTAGTTGGAGATACACCCTCTATGGCAAGTGAATATGAAGGGACACCATTAAGTAAAATTGAATATGGAGGGACACCATCCAACACATCACAAGTTGAGAGTACATCATCACTCGGATTTGACGAAGAAGGTATGCCATCATCCCCATGTGAACCTCAAGGTATGTTTTTTTCTCCACCCTCGAGTGAAGGTATGAGATCTAGCCCACCTTAATTAAATATTAATGAAATTCCTAATGTTGAGATCTATGTACCTAGGAGAACACCACCTAGAATTTTGTGTAGAAATCCAAAGTATTTGATTAATATTGATGATGAGATTTTGTAGCACATGGAAGGTAAGATTTCAACACACACTTGTAGAAGATATGCTGATAAGATTTGGGAACGATTCTTTGAAAGGCTAAATGAGACTAAAAGATGTCAACTACTTGTTGAAATGATGTGGGGTGTAAAGTATAGGAACATCATGAAGACTCTTGGGTTGAGAATATTGAATGTATCGAGTGAAGAGACTATTGTGAAGAATCTAATGGATGCTTATGATAGTTGGGTAAGACCTCATGCTCAAAGAATAGTAATGTCACCTGACCTGTCATTACATAAACTTTGGTAAGCTATCAAACAACAAGAGCTCGTCTCATTAGAAATATGAGTGAACAAACAAGAATTAGTAGAAATTTTTTATCAATAGCCATTCAAAGGCGACAAAGAATTGAGGGAAATGATTCAAATGAATTATGGGGATTCTCGGGGAGACTATCACGTAAAGATAAAGAAGTTTTCAAATCCTTGAAACCACTAATTGAAGAGTATTGGAAGAATAACACAAGGCCATCTCTGAATAAAAGGGATGTGGTAATAAGGAGAATCAGTAGTCAGAATCATGAGCCACATCCAAAGCATTTTTTGGATATGACTCAAACCCATTTTTTTCAAAAATTTGAAAATGGTTATCCTCAAATTAGTATTTCTCAAAGATTTTTTGAAATTATTAAACCTTTTTATGTCAATATAAATCACACATGCACTACTTGTTGTTGTAGAATACATATTGAATTTTCTAACCATTATGATGTTTATCGTTATATATGTTTAGATTTGCATACTTACAATATTTTGCAGGATTGTGGCATATAAGCCCCAC
This sequence comes from Sequoiadendron giganteum, assembly GCA_007115665.2. Taxonomy (NCBI): domain Eukaryota; kingdom Viridiplantae; phylum Streptophyta; class Pinopsida; order Cupressales; family Cupressaceae; genus Sequoiadendron; species Sequoiadendron giganteum. The sequence goes on from CM021105.1 coordinate 81,712,748, forward strand.
CAAAATCTTTAAGAGAGTTCTTATCAAAAAATTTATGTGAAATAGAGGATGGCCAAATATTCCACAGGACAACATGCTTGGATAGTTCATGCAAGCTTTGCGATGGCTTCTAGTGTATGCTAGTATGTCAACATATGGAGAGCACAAATGAGGTGGGATAGAAAATAGTAGAGTTTGAGAAGTATAAAACAGTGGCATATGCTACAAAAGATGGGTCTTAACAAAAAAGGTGTGATTTGGTTATTGAGAAGATTCCAATGTACTAGTTTATGTCCATGTTTCATGACAATATATTATCTGAGTATGCAATGCATACCCATAGAACCCGATGGTTGGACATGCAATTCAAGCTATGCAAGGACACCTTTCCAGTTGGAAGCATAATATCAGTGGTTGACTTTGTGGAGAACTACACTCTATAGCCACAACGTGAGGTGTAGTCATAGTATTACAACTCCAGACAGGTTTTGATATTTCTGCACATAACATTCATTCATGCATCTGATAGTATAGATGACCAAATGAAGGTATTGAGGGAGTACCACTTTTACATTAGTGATGATCGTGCACATTCTCCAGAGTTTGTGCAAGGTTGCTTCCAGATGTTCTATAGTGGTTTGGCTCAGAGGGGCATAGAATATGACTGACATATAATATAGTTTGATAACTATGAAACACAGTTCAAGAACTCACACATGTTCTACTGATTGTGTAGGATGCATGTCATTACATGTGTTCAACATATGTGGAACTTTTGTGAGGCCAGACATGGAAAGGGGGATCATGATGGTACAGGAGCATGTGTGAAAAGAGCATTAGCCAGAGAAGAGTTAAATTATAAAGACAATGCAAAGTTGACATATGCAAAATCAATCGTCGAGTGGTGTAATGCTTCGATGGGTCCAGGTAATGAAGGTATGTCTTCAGTTTGTAGATTTTTTTGGTTGATGGATGATACTAACATTGCACCATATGAAGACTGTTGTACACTATTAGGATTGAGCGAGGTACACTCTTTCCTTAGCTCAAATGGAGGTTCATGGAGTATCGATACATGAGAGATGGCATGCTTTTTTTCTTCATGTACAATGCAAGCCTGGAATGATTGCGAATCAGGGGAGTGGGTTGACAAATGGTTGACAAGTTATCCTAGCCCACTTCACATGTATCACCCTCTGATAGCATTGGAACTGACATAGATGGAATCATCAATCGACTTTGACCATGTATCACATCTAGTTCAACTAGGTGATATATCTACTTGCTTAGTTGTTCAAATTCTATATCATTATCTTACCTTGTACTGTATTCATAATGTTAACAAATTTCAAGATATTTTTTGCACATATCAATGCAGGGCATGTTTATGTAGTTATTGCAAATGAAGATAGTGAAGAGGGAATAGACTATTACTTATGTCATTATGTTGAGGCCAAAAATAAATTGGAGGCCCTAGTTATAGATGGAGAAAACATCAAATACCCTATAGGCTCAGTTGTGGTTACTGGAACATGGCTTAGAAGGTACCAACATTCGAGTGTTAAACATTGGCTATTTCAAGACTTTGACACGTATCGTAAGATTCTTCATTACTCGAACCTTGTCATGGCATCCAATGTTCATTTGACCAAATATGGGGGTAGACCTTTCAACAAGACCTTGTCGAAGGTCCGTGAGTCTGACCATGAGGCAATACTTGACACAATAAAGAGTAGAGAAGACCCGGATGGTTCGTTGGATTAATTTGTAAGTATATGCACATTGGTTCTTATTAATTTATACTTGTATGCACATTAATTTGTTTGATGCCAGTGCTATCATCTTCTTTTACTTTACTTATTTTTAAGTAACATACTAAATAGTGATTGGTGTCCCCTTTCAAAAAATGCAGATATATGAGTCATCCAAGAGAATGTCAGCCAAAAAAGCAATGTAACATCCTTATTTTGATGATCTTGACAAATCTCAATTATGATTTTAAGCCATTAGAAACGTGTGTGTAAATATTGGTGAGGGAATTTCAAGTTATTCATTTTAATTTAACCTTATCATGAGCAACTATGATGTAGACATTATAAGGGCATATGAAATTTCAACTTACTTTATTCATGAGAGGTGTTGTGTGTAATAGGTATGTTGGAATTCCTAGTGAAGATGTATGACCAGGAGTGACTAAGTTGTGAGACCTGCATGCCTATTTGTAAGTGCCTTCCATATATTTTTATTTCATTTCCATTTTGGATGCTCTTTATTTTTCTCTTTTACTTTGTGTATTTGTAAGTAAAATACTAAAAATTGATTGATCTCTCATTGTAGAAAATGCTGATTTCTGAGTCATCAAAGAGAATCTCAGCCAAAAAAGCAATGCAACATCCTTATTTTGATGATCTTGAAAAATCTCAATTTTGATTTCAATCCATTATAAAAGAGTGTGTGAAGCTTAGCGAGGGAATCTCAAGTTACTCAATTGAAGTTAACGTCATAATGAGCACCTATGATGTAGATATTTAAAGAGAATCTCAAATGTATGAGTGACATTGTAAAAGATATGTGAGAACAAAGTACCTAAGTCATCGTAATGAGATTTACCTACATAATGAGATTTACTCAAATATTGTAATTTTGGAGTTCATGTTTGGTGTAGTAGCACCTTGTTCTGTAAATGCCTTCAATAGGAAAATTTGTAAAATTTGAATTTTGAAATGTAAAAAATGAGAAAAAGGTCATGTAAAGGTAATATTTAATGTATTCAAAGTCTCAAAGAGGTCATTAGGTGATTAGAGAAGTGATATAAATCATGTAAGGTCAAGAAAAACAAATATCTTTTGTATTCTTCAATATTTACAATCAATAAAGTCCCTATTTTAGTGATTTTATGAGTTTTTCTAGTTGTTCATTAACTTGTACAACCTATAAAATAGTTTAAGGACTTGAATCTTGTTGTTTAAGGTATAATAGTGAAGTATCTTTCATTTGAATCTATTTAGGAGGGTATCCATTTAGTTTATCATTAGTTTGAACTTATTTTTCTCAACTCGGTCTATGAACCAATAATGACTACTCCACTAAATTTGATAGTTTAGATCAATATCTAGTAAGTTAGTATTAGGATGTTTGAGGTGTGTGTGTTTATTTTTGTAGAGGAATTCAAGAAACAAAGGTGGAGTTTCTGCTAAATGGTTTTATGATGAATTTTCAAGTGAAAAGAGTGGCTCCAAGTGGTGTTTTGAGGAAATATTTTCAAATGACTTCACAAACAAATGACTTATATAAATAGCTATTATTGAGTGACAACACATACTTCAAAATCAACAGTGACTATCTTGGAATATGTGCATAAAAAATTACCTTCGATGTCCTCGTTAGGCTAACTATGCCTAATTTACAAAGGAACATACCTTTAAACATTCAAAAACCCTCTTAACTTGTTGGGGCAGAAATTATCATGTATCCAAACTCTTAGATCCATAATTTGTCTCAAGACAAACTCACTCGACCATGCCAAACCAAAACCCTTATTTTATGCTAGTATAAGGAGGTTTTATTGAAAGGAATGGTTCCATACCTTACTAGAGCATGCCACCACCTCAAACCTTCTTAAAATCACCTAAAAAATCTCAAAAGACAATCACCCAACCTCTATATGCAATATTTCATCAAACCCTAGTGTGAAACCTCATTTTTCATGCCCTTTTCCATCAAAATATATAGGGGTAGTAACACAAACCCCATAAAACTTATTCCCTTTCACTTATAAATTTATCATCTGATCCTATAGGATTGTGTGGGGCCCCCCTAGAAAAACCTCTCTCGGTTTTGGCTATCTTGTAGTGGTTTTCCCGTGGCGGTGGATTTTCACTTGATGGAAAAAGTGTCAAATTCAAGTTGTGCAAAGTTGCAAAGTGATGTAACTTTCACTCTGCAACTCATGTGACCAAAATAACTACTCCAACACATCTGAATAGGTATGTTTATACTAGGCATGGTCTTGTTTCACACCGAAACACACAGAATCGCTCTGAGCTATGTTCCACTGGATCGATCCCTTAAGGGTCCAAAGTGCAAAATGCCTAAAAAACTTCAGCATGCTATTACTCAGATACCATGATGTTGAAAAACTTCTCATCTAATCCTATAGGATCGAGTTGAGCCCCTCTGCAAAAAAATCTCTTGGTTTTGACTATCTTAGAGTGGTTTTCCCGTGGCGGCGGATTTTCACTTGATGGAAAAAGTGTCAAATTCAAGTTGTGCAAAGTTTTAAAGTGGTGCAACTTTTTCTCTGCAACTCATGTGACCAAACTAACTGCTCCAATGCACCTAAATAGGTATGTTTATGCTAGGCATGGTCTTGTTTCGCACCAAAACATGTGGAATCGCTTTGAACTACGTTCCACCGGATCGATCCCTTAAGGGTCGAAAGTGCAAAATGGTTAAAAACTTTAGCATGCTATTACTTGGATACCATGATGCTTATGAAATTATCATATAATCCTACAAGATCACATTGGGCCCCTCTACAAAAACCTCTCTCAGTTCTGGCTATCTTGGAGTGGTTTTCCCGTGGCAGCAGATTTTCACTTGATGGAAAAAGTGTCAAATTCAAGCTATGCAAAGTTACAAAGTGGTGCAACTTTTGCTCTACACCTCGTGTGACCAAGTAGACTATTCCAACGCATCAAAATAGGTCTATTTATGCTAGGAATGATCCTCTTTCACACTGAAACATGCAGAATCACTCCAAGCTATGTTCCACCGGATCAATCCCTTAAGGACCTCCAAAGTGCAAAATGACTGCAAAATTCAGCATGCTATTACTCAGATTTCATGATTCTTAGAAACTTCTCATTTGATCCTATAGGATCAATTTGATCCCCTCTAGAGAAACCTCTCTCAGTTTTGGCTATCTCAGAGTGGTTTTCCCATGGCGGTGGATTTTCACTTGATAGAAAAAGTGTCAAATTCAAGTTGTGCAAAGTTGCAAAGTGGTGCAACTTTTGCTCTGTAACTCATGTGACCAAACTAATTGCTGAAACACATCCAAATAGGTATTTTTACACTAGGAATGGTCTTTTCTCACACTCAAACACATGGAATTGCTTTGAGCTACATTCCACCGGATAGATCCCTTAAGGGTCCAAAGTGCAGAATGACTACAAACTTTAGCATGTTATTACTTAGATACCGTGATGCTTAGAAACTTCTCATATAATCTTATAAGATCATGGTGGACCCCTCTACAAAAACCTCTCTCAGTTTTGGCTATCTCAGAGTGGTTTTATCGTGATAGTGGATTTCCATTTGATGGAAAAAGCGTCAAATGCAAGTAGTGCAAAGTTGCAAAGTGGTGCAACTCATGTGACCAAACAGACTATTCCAACACATCCAAATAGGTATTTTTATACTAGGCATGGTCCTCTTTTGCACCCAAACACACGGAATCACTCTGAGCTACATTCCACGGAATCTATCCCTTAAGGGTCCAAAGTGCAAAATGGCTGCAAACTTTAGCATGCTATTACTCGGATACTGTGATGCTTAGAAACTTCTCATCTAATCCAATAGGATCACATTGGGCCCCTCCACAAAAATATCTCTCAGTTTTGGCTATCTGAGAGTGGTTTTCCCATGGTGGCAGATTTTCACTTGATGGAAAAAGTGTCAAATTCAAGTTATGCAAAGTTGCAAAGTGGTGCAACTTTCGCTCTACAACTCATGTGACCAAACAGACTATTCCAACGGGTTTGAATAGGTATGTTTATGCTAGGCATGGTCCTCTTTCACACCAAAACACATGGAATCACTCTGAGCTACATTTGACCGGATTGATCCCTTAAGGGTCCAAAGTGCAAAATGGCTACAAACTTTAGCATGCTATTACTCGGATACCATGATGCTTAGAAACTTCTTGTCTAATCCTATAGGATTGCATTGGGCCCCTCTAAAAAAACCTCTCTTAGTTTTGGCTATCTCAGAGTGGTTTTCCCATGGCAATGGATTTTCACTTGATGGAAAAAGTGTCAAATAAGCTGTGCAAAGTTGCAAAGTGGTGCAAATTTTGTTTTGCAATTCGTGTGACCAAAATAACTACTCCAATGTGTCCCAATAGGTAGGTTTACGCTAGGCATGGTTCTCTTTCACACCCAAACACATGGAATTGATCTGACTTGATCCCTTATGATGGCATGCAAAACATTGGAAAAGAGAAACATACAAATGAAGGTTGAGAAGTCTGAGTAGTCCACACAAAAAAATGTATGGTCATTGGTGCAGAGCACCTTGTTCCTCCATTTGATGAAGAAGGTCTAGTTCAATGGTTTTAGTGATTATTTGATGGTGAATAGGTTGGTCAATAGGTTTTTGTGGGTATTTTGAGCATGCTTTGTCTTGAATAAGGTCAATTAAGATCATTAGGTATGTTTTAGGGTGACTTTTGTGTCTAGTTATAAAAAATGTGAAAATTTCAATCTTGCACTAGAAGTTGTCTTTGTAGCCTTTGAAGGAAAATTTATGAATTTGTATATGATTGTGAAAGAATGGAGTTTTTTCAATGTAATAAGGCTATTTTTAATCCATTTGTGTGGGTTTAAAGGTCATTAGATGCACTCATTAGGTTGGAGGAGTCTAAAGTTGCAAATTTGTAAGTTGTTTAAAGCAACAAATTTGATATGCAACGGTTACTTGTTTTGAAAGTTGGTTTTAGGTTAGTTGAGGGCATGGATCAATTAGAGAAGGGTGTAAAACACTATGTAAAGCCTTGAGAGGCTCAAATGGAGGTTGTTGATGAACTTTTGGAGAAGATCTAATAAGAATTATTCACATTGTTCTCTGTTTTGTAGATTTTTGATACAAACTTGTTGATCCCTTACTTGGTACGACCTCCAGCTTTCTTGTATGGTCCCAAGGCTAACATGGATTGAAAGAGGGTTGAGTTGGATTTCTTTTGGAGGTGGTTTGGTGCAAAACCATAAAGGAATAAGAGATTTATTATTGTTGAGTCAAGTGAATGTTGGAGTCTTAGTGGGCATATTTGAGAGAAGTTGTGTCAAATCACAACTTGGTTGAGCCACTTTGCATTACCAATGGTTCTTTGCAATTCGAAGAGTGATTGAGAGCGTGTTTCTTTGTTAAATAAACCTATTTAGGGCTCTAGGACAATGTTGAGTCCATTTCTTATTTGTATTATAAATTATAACTTGATTTATCTTGAGTCCATTTCGTATACAAGAAATAATATTGCAAAAATTTGACATATAAATCTTTCGATAGTGACACATCACAAAAATAGTGGAATCTTTTTATGAATCATTTCATGGAATGCCAATTGTAAATGTGTTTTTTTCTTTTAAATAAAGTTGTTTAGAATCAATCAATTAATATTCAAGATAAAGCATGAAGGACAACAATGATCAATGCTAGGGCTAACCAATAAATAATTATACACGTGAATAAGTCAAGCATGTACATGTTAATAAGGGAAGCACAAATACTCAAAAACATGTAAGCCTCAAAAAGTGTACACACAAATACATAGTATACACAAATGAATACAAAGTATATGTATGAATACAAGGTATACGCATGAAATCACGTAAGCCACAAAGTATATATTCAAACACACGTAAGTCACAAAGTATACACGTAAGTTGTAAAGTATACACTTGAATACACGTAACTCATATCTATTGAACCATCAATTTAGAATGCAAATATGGACACAATCAATAAAATATATTTGTATTAACAAAATAGCCATGTAGGCATACATCAATATATGTCGATATAAGTAAGAAATATATGTACAAAATAGCCAAATAGGCTTACGAGAATCCCATATAGGCATACAATGTCAAATATGTCCAATAAAATATGTACAAGACTGCCATGTAGGCATACAACAAAGGGCTCTAGAATCAAAAGTCATTGCTCTCCATGCCCTGGAAATAAATTCTTTCCCTTTCTTTTTTGATCTGATGGTGATAGGTTTGTCACTCATTTTTTATGTGCTCGAGGAGTGCTCCTACTACTCCTCCTAGGGTTTAGTTCATGGTGAAGTTTTAACTCTTACAATAAGAAGTACAAACATGAATATATAGAAATTACATTATAAAAAATAATATATTTGACAAAATAATCACTTACCACCATCTCATGATCTCTCTCGATGAGGGAAATATTCTCACACCCATGCTCAGGCATGTTCAAACCCTATATAAACCATACAAATAGAAATTAAACTACGTGAATCAATAATGGTTTTATTTTTCACTAACTAACATCTATAACAACAAATGTAAATTGGAATTTACTAATTTGTCTCATACCTCTCCTGTCAGAGCCATTGAGGATTGTATAGTAGATGACACACCAATTTTTGGTGTAATTAATTATTTAATTACACTTTATTACGTTTACGTAGGTTTTTCTTAGGTAATAATTAGTTTATTTCATTAATAAGCTTTAATTAGTTGAGTTGTTTTTAGGTCAACATTAGGGTTGCATACATTTCTTTTATAAAGAAAATCATCTCTTGTAATTTTTAATTCTAAATATATCAATTTGCACATCTTCATGCAAAGCTCTGCTTTTTTATTGTTTTTCTCTTTTGTGGAAGGCCTTTTGGTTTGCATGTTTGATCTTGGTTTCTAACATAGTATCAAAGCCTTGATATGCAACCCCTTCTCAAATTTTTGAGAAAATAATTGCAAAGTTCGTTCGGGTTCCTCGAGGATTTCATGCCTTGAGCCTATCTATGTAGTGTTTTGGATCAGATTGGGCTTCAACATTAGATTCAAACCATTGAAAAAAGTTAGGATTGACTTTTATTTTTTTTATTTTGGTCATCATTGAAGAGATCTGTGCATGTTTCAAGTTCAGTGATTTTTTGCAAGCTTTGGGGTAGCCAATTTTTCAAAGCATTTTGAGCACCAATGGAGGTCACTATCATGTTCGCAGTGGCCAAAAACCCTAAGATTGCCCTTTGTTTCATCAATTTTGGAGAAGTTGGTCTGGAAGGAAAAAAAAAATTGCCAGGGAGGTCGTCCAGCCTCCCCCAACACGCTTTTCAAGGCGTGGATTTAAAAAAAAAATTAAATTTTTTTATTTTGCAGCCAAGCCTGCACCTCCAGTACAAATTCGCCCACCACTGGGCAGCCACTGGGTGGCCACTAGGCTGCCATCAGTCTGCCACTGCCGTCGATGGCTCCCCCAACCTCCGTTGCTCAAACCACCACTGCCGCCTCCCTCCTCTTGTGCACTACCCACCGCCGACCAGTCAGCCCCCATGGGCTCCTCTACAAATTCACCCTTGTCATATGGATGACTGAGGGCTCTCCGCGAGCCCCTGAGGGCTTCCTCTCTATAGCTCACGGTCATATGGGGGACTAGACCCTTCGTACCAAGCCCCCAACCGACCCCTCAACACCCTGTGTGGTCACATGGGTGACCAGGGGCTCTGCCCCAGCCCCCAATCCACCAGCCTCTAGTCGTGCACAGGACCAGGGGATTTTTTTTTAAGCCCCTTGGGCTGCCTGCAAGCCATATTGGCCATTTTGGAGCACCTTTCACTAAAATGGGTGTAACTTTTGCATACGGTGTCTTGTTTTTGCAAATGAGATATTGTTGGAAAGTTGATTCTGATGCTGAGCTAGTGGTGGAAGTAGTTTTTACGTTTTTTCCTCCAATTTTATTTTTCAGGTCCTTGAACTCAGATGTTGTTGTTTTCACTTTGGAGAGTATATCTTTTGACTCAATGATCCTTTTTTCGCCATTCTTGTGGCATTGGAAAGTTGGTCCAGTCCTCTACACAAATCTGAGGTCTATTTTTTATTTTATGTTTATTCATGTTTAGGAATTATCTCCTTTTGCAATCATTAGGTATTGTAATAAATGAACTAATATAAAGTTCCATCAGGGGGTTTCTTGCATAATAATTTGATTAGAGTGTGCATGCACTTTGATCTTCATCTTGTTTTTTGATGACAATTTGCATGGGTTGTATCTAGTTTCTTAGTTTCTTTTGGCCACATTTTTTCTTAGCTTGCACATATCAGATTCATATCAGTTCACACTTTAGATTGAGAGCCTATGGTTAATGATCTGCATCGGATCCATCTCAATTTGAGGGCCACTAAATTTGTGGTTAATCTTCCAAAGTATTTATGGTACTTGTTCCCATGGAAGAGTTTTAGTCTCAGTTTGGCATCGGCATCGAGATACACGACTTCCAAATTTTGTCATCATTTTATCTACTGTTGCTTTATGGATTCCAGAGTTGTTCCCATTTGGAGTTTTTGAGTTTTCCATGGCATCAGGTCTACTATTACATTATTATGATTCTAATATGGTTTCTTGTAAATAGAAGTATCTTTCCTTGCTTGTTGGATTTAGGTTCCAGTGTTACTTCACAGTGTTCTTCCAGTGCTTCTTTACAACAGGCCATCTCATTGAGGGGGGGTTGTCCCACTGGGTTGTCTCCTCTTTCTCTTACTCTTTCATCACATCTGTACATGGGTACCTGATCAAGCCTTGTTGTCGGGACCCATTCATGCTTTCTTGCATTCATCTTAGTTTTAGGTGCATGCTTTTTTTAGTCTCCCTAAGTTGCACTTAAGGGAGGGTGTTGGTGTAATTAATTATTTAATTACACTATTAAGTTTACTTAGGTTTTTCTTAGGTAATAATTAGTTTACTTAATTAATAAGTAAGATTTAATTAGTTGAGCTATTTTTAGGTCAACATTAGGGTTGCATACACTACTTTTATAAAGAAAATCATCTCCTGTAATTTCTTAATTCTGAATAATATCAATTTGCACATCTTTAATCAATGCTCTGCTTTTTTGTTGTGTTTCTCTTCTATGGAAGGTCTTTTGGTTTGCATGACTGATCTTAGTTTTTAACACCAATCTCCATTTCCCTCATCAAATTTAGAGGTTTTTTAGCTTCCAACATCTAAAAATAATACAACAAATTATTCAACGTAATCAACGATGTGCATATAAACTACACAAATCTATTAAGTACTTGATTCATTAGTTAAAATCTTTATTCTATTATCTTTGTCTAGGTCTCAGTAAATCCACCGCCACTGGGAAGTGTTCCATCGAACCCCCAATATTCGTCTGTTCAACATTCAAAATCGCATATTAAATTACCATTCGTAAAACAATGCTATTAACATGTAATAAATTTATAATTGTTTACTAGTTACATACCCTAGCGATAGGTGTACTACAGAAATAAGTAGGTGGGGGGGCGGTGTATCCAGTCTAACACTGTGACCCTAAAATTTTATTAAAATCATAATACATTTTTAGTTAATCTTGTATTTCAAAATTGAAATTTAATTGTATACACCTAAAAATTGTCTCAAGAATCTAATTAATTAAATACAATTTATTTGATTAACTACCCTATACTCTTCTACTATTAAATAAATAGAAATATTTATTTATATAGTTCACCTTTTATTTCTTCTATCTTTATTACATTATTTCTTCTTAATTAAATAATTTTTTTTATTCAATTATCATTATTAAATTCTTCTATTATCTTAATCACATCATCATTTAAATTAAATAAACAAGTTTCCGACTATGTTTTATTTAATTATTAGACTTCCTCCATATGTATTTAATTAATAAATAAACTTCTATAGTTTGTTTTATTAAATTAAATATCTTCTTTCCTAAATCGAATAAATCCAAATATTCAATGGAAATGTATTCTACAGTTATTTCCTATTTTCACTCAAAAGTTGCACAAATCAAATTAGATATTTTATGTCTAAATTAATTGACTCAATCTTCATGGGAAAATGTGGAGAAAAATTGGAGAAAAATTGGAAATCAATCTCTCAATCCTCTTCCATCAATCCTTCCTATCATCTTGCTTGGTTTTTTCATGGGTAGGAACAATTATGAAAATCTTCTCAATCTCTCACCATTCAATCCTCCAGATTGAATCCAGGCCTCTACTTTGCTGCCTCTATGCAAATATGCTACTGGGAAATCTATATATATAGCCTCATTCAACAAGAATCCAGGATCCCAACTTTGTGCAATCTTACTCTACAGGAAAGCATAAAGCAATCAAGCATCTAACATTTTAGCAATAACAATAGCAATAGATTTCATATCACGACTGCATATTGTAGCTTTCATCATAGTTTCATGTCAAAATAGATTGAGATAGCTTCATATCATCTAGAAACCATTATCAATCATCACATCATTGCATTTAGCATCATTCCATTCTTTAGATTGGAATTTTAATAGTCACAGAGCTAATCAAATCTAAGAGATTCTGCGATTTAATAAATCTTTGGAGATAGGAAACAATGAGACACTTTTAGTGGATTCTTGTTTTAAACTACTTTAATTGTAGAATATTTGATATAATGTCTTATTAAGAAGTGTTATTCTACTATTACTTATTCACAATTACAATTTGGCACCCACCGTGGGGCATAACCCCATATTTCACAAAAAAAAATCTGAAAAGTGTCGTACAGGATTTTGGTGTGTTCATTTTAGCACGATCGAGAGATTTTTCAGCACTTCCAATGAAAACTATAGCACTTTTGATATCTATTTTAGCACTTTTGTATCCAAATTATCACTTACACACTCTATTTTAGTGCTTCAGATGTCTATTTTAGTGCTTCTGTATCCAAAGTAGTGCTTACACACTTTGTTTTAGCGATTTTGAGGTCTGTTTTAGTGCTTTTGTATCTAAATGAGCGCCTATAGACTATGTTTTAGCGTTTATGAGGTCTGTTTTAGCACTTTTGTATCCAAAGTAGTGCTTACAGACTCTATTTTAGTGCTTCTATAGTTTGTTTTAGCACTTTGAGAGTCAATCTTAAAATGGCCATATGTTGGTCATACAGAGGTCGTTTTCGAAACTTTGTTTTTTGAAATGGGGTAGAATTTCATAAACAATGCAATGGTGTAGGTATTTATCACTTTTTTTAGAGTTACACATTTTAATTTTACATTTAAAGTCAAATCACATTGTAACTTGGTCTAAGTTTTAGGGTTTTTATGCTTAATCATTCATCTAACCCTTATATCTTCTTATTTCTTGATCTCATCTAACATTTTGAGCATTTATTGCAGGTTTTAAGAGAAAACTGGAGCATTGAAGTGAAAGAAAAAGAAAAAAGAAACATTTGATATCCATTGTAATAGTGTTTTCAAACACTCATGGGAAAATAACCCATCATATGTTATTTTAAATTCATGCTTTAGGACCAACTAGCATTACTGTGGCCTTAAAATTAACCATCTACACAAGCTTTTTCAAAGTTGGTTAAAAAGAACATTAGAAACTCACTGGTTTTTGAATTTGGATTAAAATGAACCAATCCTAAGATAGTCACTTGGTTTAAAATTTATCAATACTAGGGTAGCCATTTGGTTTAAAATTTATCAATCCTAGGGTAGTCATCATATGTTTGTTATATCAGTTAAAATTAATATCATGACTTTTGTGAGGCAAAATATTGACCTAGAATAGCAAATTGTTTATTTGGGTTTTAAAATCAAACATTGCTTACTCTGCTTGTGTGGTGAATAGGCTTATGCTATCCCCTTAACGAGGTGATCAAAATTCCATAATCATCATTTGATTTCATGCAATTCACGCTTTATTAATTCCTTTAGAAGGCCTGTTGTAGTGGGAAAAAGTACTCACCCTACAGGAATGACCTAATTGGGAATGCTTAAAGCCAAGGATTCTAACCCACTATAATCAAAAGTAAGTTGTTGATGAAATTCCAACTTTATGGAAGTGTGCAAGATAACCATCCCCAAAATATTTTTTCTAAAAATTGGGAGGTTTCCTGAGGGAGTTTATCATTTGCCGCTCTGAATGAAAACCCTATCTATGAACCATAGTGTAGAATCCAGCTGAGTCAGTAACCAAACATTGTAATACTCGCAGTGCAAGGGGAGGGAAGAATCTACCCCCAAGACACTCACCATATAATTTCCAAGGACTGTTTGCTCAAGGGATTGAGAAATCTAACTTTGAGTACACACCTAGAAAATAAAAAAACACAGGCACCCTCTAGGGGGTGACACAACTGTGTGAGTCAACACAATTTTAAGATGTGGGTTGTTGATTATAATGATGACCTTTTTGACCTTAAGAGTCAGTCTACTTGAAGTGTATACTTTATCAAAAACCAGTGGAAATCAAGAAGGATCATGTTTGATTCTTAAGAATACACTTGTTGTTTAGACTCTGGGTTTTAAAGAAAAAATTGTTTTGCAAATGCTTCTTGTGTTTTCAAAACATTAATTCAGATAAGATCATCCTGAAAAATACAAAGAAAACAAGAAAACAAGAAATCTATTGGAAACCCCTATCAGATAGTTAACATCAAAATTTTGATTTTTATCAAAACATAAACTTTCCTAAATCAAAACAGAGTCTTAAACCTCCATAAATTGGACTTTACAATTGAATTTGTTCAAATCAAACCAAGATCTACCATCCAAAAAGTGTCTCAATCAATCAAATTTGATTAGTAAGTTAAGTTTCAGGATCAATCATCCTAAATTTAAGAAACAAAACCATATAATCAAACTTATCAACTTAGTCTAATCAATAGAATATATCATTCTATTTGACTTGAGTTAATATCCTTGACACTATACCAAACTAAGATCAAAATTTTATTGAAAACAATAACATTTGTATGTCCATTTTAACAAGGTCACGAAGACTAAAAATCCAAAAAAAGGAAATTGAAACTCAAACCACCATGGCTGAAATAGATGAGGATTAATTGAATGCTTTAGCTCATCAAATAAAACCTTCAACAACAAATCAAGGATATGCAAAGGGAAACAACCACATAGAGATATTTTATTCCAGACATTTGTTCTTATTCCTCGGACAAAAATCTCAACATGATACCCTCTCCACCAACAACTACATCATCCAAGTTCAATATCTTTGAATTTTTTTAAAAATCAAATCATAAGCCCAAATCTCAGTCCTCAAACACAAATGATATTGAGCAATCCTATTATGTCATGCATTTATCCCCATCCACCATAAGCCAAAATAAACCTCAATATTCTTTCACTCAACCTAACAATTTCATCCAATCATCCTCTTCTATTATATCTTCAATATTGAATGATTCATGTCAACCTCACAATCCAAAGCATGGTAGCATAGACTTCCCTACACATCAAGATCAAAATATTCTTTCCACTCCATCCAATGATATCCAAATTCCAAAAATTCTTCCAATCTTTGATCAAGATCCCATTTCTCAAGAATCTTATGACGATCCTATCCTTTCACTTTTCATCCAAAATAATTCCCTTCCCTCTCAAGAGACAAGTATCCTTCCAGGTTATTCTTCCAAATCATCCAATAAATCCATACCATCTCATGATTCTATCGCATCACAAGAGCATGATAGTTCTTCCATCCTATCTAACGATGTCTTACCAACTGATGATCAAGACATTCTTTCTACAAAATCTCATGATTCCCTTCCTCATCAAGATCAAGATATGATTCCATTCAAGGATACCCTTTCATCCCATGAAGATGTTTATCCTTCTCATGATCAAGATATTCCTTTCATGCCACTTCATAATGATTCCATACTTAATAAAGCGCAAGCTACTTCCTCTCCTATATCTCATGATACTTTTCCAAGTCAAGATCAAAACACCCCATCATCCCCATGTCAAGAGCCTATCACACCTATTCAAGCTATCCATAAACCCCACACCTATAAATCGGGATCCTCTATATTTATCCATTTCGGTTTACTTCCAACACCTATCTGCTCATCCATATCATATCCTCCCCAAAATGGACTCGCATCTTGTTTCATAAACAATACATATCCCATTGGTAAACCTATATGTCAAAGTATGAATTACAAAAGAAAAGGATTAGGCCTTCATGAGAAAGGTAACCTAGAACCCCTTTCTGTTCAAAGAAATCCATATCACCACAGCCTTGATTATAAGCCTAAGTGTCCAAGTTCATCAAACCTTCCATCTATCCTAGGTCCTCATTCTAGTCCACCAAACATTCCATCTATCCTAGGTCCTCATCCTAGTCCATCAAACCTTCCATCTATCCTAGGTCCATATCCTATTTCTCAAGAACAACAAAGCCACACATCCTTGATGCCCTTTCAAAATTCTACCCACATTAAATCATCCATAATACTTTCATATCATTCATCTCAATCCACCCATCCCATTGCTCTTGGAAGCAATTTGGGTGCGAAATATCAAAAGCTTCTATATGAAAATCCACATGTATCAAAGGATCAACATTTCTCCTTGAAGAGACATGCAAAGATAAAAAAAAAATCTAAAAGGCCACAAAGACCCATCAAAGAAAAAAGACAATTTTTAAAGACCACAAAGGTCCATAAATCAAAAGAAAATTTCAAAAGGTCACAAAGGGCCATCAAAGCAAAAAGGCAATTTTCAAAGACCACAAAGGTCCATAAATAAAAAAGAAAAATGTCAAAGGCCACAAAGGCCCACAAAGCAAAAATGAAAGTCAATAGTCATGTGGATTCCTAAAATTTTCATAGAGTAAATAAAATCTAAATTGGCATCCAAATTTTCTAATCCAAAAGCTTCTTCCAATTTTCCATCTAATAACCTATCACCTTCCAAATCCATTTTTCTTCGATCACTCCACCATGCTTCAAGATGTGTTCCAACGTTGATCTTTCCATCATTTCCATCTATCCATCAACAATAATTCCAACCTCCTATCCATTATCCAACATTCATCCCCCATCATTCTCCTTTAATCCAAACCTTTGCATAAGTCCTTAGATTCTTCCATCATATCATTAATCTGCCAACATTTTGAAGTATAATTCCCATTTTCCATGGTTTATTATAGAGATATTTGGTTGTGAAACTTGATTCTTAAGTCCTTCCTCCATTTCCCTATCATCCATATCCTATCTTCCATATTCCTCTTGCACTCTACACTTAGGGAAAAGTTTTGTCCATCTTATCATTCATGGTCATTATCCTTTCCATGCTCATTCCTTACATTTCCACCTTTTATCTTGACAAGGCTAAGGATCTTCTTGAACATCACATATCTTATCCTATACACTTTATCCATATCTTTCATCTTATCCATATTCCATCATTCTTACTAAATACATCCTTTCTTCCTTTCCTTGGTTTTGATGAGGAATAGAGGAAAAATACTTGGGCCTTGTGTCTATATCTTATCTAGTTGATCTTGATCATACCATTCATTATTTTTATCCTTTCTTTCTTCCATTCCATATCTCCTAGCTTATAAAAATCCATGTCACCATGTCCCTTTGCAACCTTGAATCTTCTCATGCAGGTCATATTTGAGCTTAGCTATAAAACATTATCCAATCCTCATATCTTTTGTCAATAAATTATCAACAATCATCACTCTTATCATCCTCATGCCTTATGGAATCAATCATTCCTGGCATCTTAATCAATGAACCATTATCATCTTTTGACAAGAGATATGTTGCTTGTGTGGCATGTTTTGTAGTGAATCTTTCATTTTGATCTATCAATTATTCATGGTTGCATTATCTCTATTGTGGGGCATCTTGTTCCTTCCATTGGTCATATCATCTCATTTCATCTTAGATATCCTAAGAAAATCCAAAAAATGACAAAAGATAAAAATACAAAAAAATGAGAAAAGAGAAAAATACAAAAATATCACAATGTCTAAAAAAGTGCAATAAAAAAACATGTAGCAAAAACCTGAAAACAAGCACTAGTGATTTAAATTAGCTTTTCCATCTATTAGAGGCATGTCATGGTCATTCATTTTCACCATCGTTTCCATTCAATATCATATCATTGCAAATGGTCATGTCCCACGCTAGCTTGGGGGCAACATTTGGACCTCACTAGGGGCAATAAAACATCAAGCTTAACAAAATGGAAAAAAATAGTATGAAAAACACAACAAAAAAAATGATTGAAACATAACCCGACATGGAACGTCAATCACCATTAGGAGCACATCAAACATCCATATCATATCAAAATCCAAAAACAGGTCAAAAATCACTCAAAAAGTCAAAAAATAGAGTCACCAGTTGAACTACGTGGTCTCTGCATGTATACCATAGGTAAGGCTAATCTTTGATAAGCCCTCGAGGTCCCTAGGATAGGTCTTTAGGTCAGGTTTGATCCAAAATCTCAGAAAAACACAAAAACATCAAAAAATTGAACATAAAATCAAATCAATATGGATGATCTAATTTGAATAATGGTTGAAATACTTTGAGTAAAAGTTAAATTATTGTATTTTGATCTTTGTTATCATTTCTTTGGAGCAACTCAATGATGTATTGAACTAGAGAATCTAGGAAGAAGAATGGTATTTTATTTGTGTGTTGTCTATGAATTAGTCATTATTATTGTGTGAATTGTTGTGAGATGTGCTCTAAAAAGTATCCCTGATGACATTCCAATTCAAATAAGAAAATGATTAATTCTTGTTTGTTTACACAAGAAATGCTCAGGTCATCTCGCTTTAATTATACCTAGATGCTTGTGTTCACTTGCAATATCAAAAATCATGAAAGTAGTACTCAAGTCACCATTGGTCTAACTCACACCATTGATGCTTGTACTCACTTTCAATGTTTTTAAAGCTCTATGATGATACAAAGCACAATAAAAGTGTTGTTAAGATGCCAATGCTTGCATAGTTAGATTTACATGATTAAATTAGATTTCATTCATATTAGTTTTGGATCTACATTATAGATCTTCCACATCAACTGATGATATTTATATCAACCTGTGCCAGATGCAGAATCATGTCCCACATCTTTGGGAAGAACTCTAAAATCATCCTATGATCATAACATATTGCAAATCAGCAATATTATCAACCAATCAAAAATCAATTAGCCTATAAATCTAATCGGCTCTAGTGAGACTTTGATGAAATCTTGTGAGCGACTATCATTGAACCTCGCCTATCATGAGGTCAATCAATCAATCTATTATTGAACCTCATCTATCATGAGGTCAATCAATCGATCTATTATTAAACCTCGCCTATCGTGAGGTCAATCAATCAATCAATTATTGATCCTTGCCTATCATGAGGTCAATCAATCAATCAATTATTGATCCTCACCTTTCATGAGGTCAATCAATCAATCAATTATTGATCATTGCCTATCATGAGGTCAATCATCAATCTATCATTTATCCTTGCATATCATGAGGTCAATCAATCAATTAATCATTGAATCTCACCTATCATGAGATCAATAATCTTCTAATCTATCAAGATAATCAATCAATATTGAATCAAAGACTAACACAATCAAAAATCATCAAACATAATTAGGCTTAATACAAATTCATCTAGGGCCACCAATGAATCTTCATAACATCTTCAAAAAATCATTGGAAAATCATAAAAAAAATAAAAATTTCTGAAAATCTAAAAAAATCAGAAATTCATCAATTTATCTCCCAAGGGGGCATATATCCATCATCACCTGACCTGAAAATCAATGTCTAGGGCATACTAATTTTTTTTCGTTGATACTGGTAGCAACAACAAAATTTTCTTTGAAGCAATGCGTAAACACATCACTTCAAAGAGGGGCAAAATTTAAACACCTAAAAATGGTTTTGAGAATCTAATTAATTAAATACAATTTATTTGATTAATTACCCTAAACTTTTCTACTATTAAATAAATAGAAATGTTTATTTATATAGTTCACCTTTTATTTCTTCCATCTTTATTAGATTATTTCTTATTAATTAAATAAAAAAATTTATTTAATTATCATTATTAAGTTCTTCTATTATCTTAATAACATCATCATCTAAATTAAATAAACAAGTTTTTGAATTTTTTTTATTTAATCATCACACTTCCTCCATATTTATTTAATTAATAAATAGACTTCTATGGTTTGTTTTATTAAATTAAATATCTTATTGCCTAAATTGAATAAATCCAAATGTTCAATGGAAATGCATTCTACAACTATTTCCTATTTCCACTCAAAAGTTGCACAAATCAAATTAGATATTATATGTCTAATTTATGGCTAAATTAATTAACTCATTCTTCATGGGAAAATGTGGAGACAAATTGGAGACAAATTGGAAATCAATTTCTCAATCCTCTTCCATCAATCCTTCCTATCATCTTTCCTGGTGTTTTCATGGGTAGGAACAATTCTGAAAATCTTCTCAATCTCTCACCATTCAATCCTCCAGATTGAATCCAAGCCTCTACTTTGTTGTCCCTATGCAAATCTCTTGCTGGGAATCTATAAATAAAACCTCATTCAACAAGAATCTAGGATCCCATCTTTGTGCAATCTTACTCTAGAGGAAAGGATCAAGCATTTTATCAATAACAATAGCAATAGATTTCATATCACGGCTGCATACTATAGCTTTCATCATAGTTTCATGGCAGAATAGATTACAATAGCTTCATATCATGTAGAAATCATTATCAATCATCACATCATTGCATTTAGCATTATTCCATTCTTTAGATTGGCATTTTATCAGTCACATAGTTTATTAAATATAAGAGCTTCTACGTTTTAATAAATCTTTGGAGATAGGAAACAATGAGATGCTTTCAGTAGATTCTTGTTTTGAACTAGTTTAATTGTAGAATCTTTGATATAATTTCTTATTAAGAAATGTTATTTTTCTATTAATTATTCACATGTACATTAATAAATTAAATTCAATGAACATGCACTAACTTTTACCTGACTATCAATTCCATATGCCTCATGCAAAATGTTAGTTTCCCTCTTCATCTCCATAGCTGCAGATGGATCCTGCATACCAGTCTCCAACATGTCGGTGGGGTCATATGAACAAGTAGCCCTGCAAGATTGACACACATGTGTTCGAAGGTCACCACATGAAGACTCCCTTGGATGGCACTGTAGAATAGGGCTAGTATGATGAATGATAGTTTGAGTCAAAGTGTTGATCACCTACAATGTCTCTACATCAACACTTTCCTTCATGATGAAAGGCATAACAACGTGCTCACGAGGTGGCCTAGTGAGAGCTCGTCTACCTTGCCACATAGGATCTAGTTGTGAACCAGGTCTATCCTAAGCTGATCCCCCAACTCTCCCCTAGAAATCCCTCATATCAAAATAATTTGGGATTTTGTTCAATATGAACTCACTATATAGTTTCCTAAGGAAATATTGTGGGACCTCACAATTGTTGCATGGTGGGTAATCGAAGACCATGTACCATCTATCAGAAAATAGGTCCCTAATCTATTGGTGGGTGCACCAATGGATAGGAAACCTCTTCACATTGAGGGTAAGATTTTGATTTGTGTGTGGGTCAGTGAATAATGAGCACAAATCACCTTTTGTAATTTTTAAATCCTTTACATCTTTGTACGATAGTTTATTTGCATAATAATTCCTAGCCACCTACCTTCTATCTTGCCATCCAATTATTTTTTTTCTAATTGAATCTACATGTTTTAACATGTCTTTTAGTGAATTTTCTAGGGTCATTCTTTTTGCAGTTGAACCATTTGGATCACTCAACCTATTGATCAAATCCTTAATTTTATTTTTGTTGTTCTCAATTTCACTCATTAAATTTTGTTGAGTGCCAAGAGGGGGTTGAGTGATTGGTGGAGGAGGTTGTTGTTGTGGTTGATTTTGATCTTGAGTATTTGGTTGGTCTTCCTATTGAGGATCTTAAGGGTTTGTAAGTTGATTTTCATCTCCTAAAATTCAAACAAATATATATCAAATTCAGCCTAAATCTAACAGATTCAACCTAAAACTAACTAATTCAAAACAAAAACCACAAAATCCTTTCCTCTCACACCTCCTCCTCATTGTGGCACCATCATTTCAAAGAAATAGCAATTGTTGGTGAAGAATTTTTTGAATTTCTCCTCCTATAACACGAGCACGAAAATATGGGGGTTTTGGATGTGGCTAGAAGAAAAAAATCGTCGAAATAAGAATGAAAAGTTTTCTCTTTTTTTTTTGCTTTTAACAAGCAATAACACGAGCACGTTATAACATGCTTGTGTTATTGGCTTGTTGTTTTTGAGCCTCAAGCTCGATACAACAAGCCATAACATGAGTGTGTTATAACATGAGCTCGTTATAATGCACTCGCGTTATGACTTTTCAAAAGTTTTTTTGAAAGGTGTCCATGAAATGGCTACCCATTTCCATATACCTGCCCCACACTGATAAAATGTGGTGTGTCATAAAAAAGTACATCATCATCTAAGTAGGTCAATGTCTACGAGAGTCCTCAAGACTTTGTGGTAGTGGTTGACATGAGACCATAGATTGTGAGTGGTTCCTAGAGATACTTTATGCCAACACATCTCATAACTTACCTCTAATATCAGCATTAGCCATCAAGGTTGTTGTGTGTTTCTCTTGGAAATGATCTCTCTTCGCTTGTACCCTGTTAATATCCCCTCATAAAATGGATTGTGCCTCACTCATAGTATGATCTCAATCTCTCTTTGTTATCAAATTTTCATATGATATCATCCATCATGATAAAGGATTCAATATATCTACATGATTCCACACACTCTATGTTGGTCAATTCTCTACATGTATTGGTTGATTGGGAGGCATCTCTAGAACCATGTATCTACTAGAACTCAACCCATAAAGTTGAGTCAATCTCGAGTACCAATTGCAAAATAATTAAACCATAGGATTAAATTAGATACAATAATTATATAAAGCCTAAAATAAAATTATAATATATAAAGAGCATAACTTAAACATCATAACATATCATACAACCTACATCACCAACTCACCCATCAGAATATTGATATGTCACTATTGTGCCTAGGCCTAGACTCCCTTGAGAGGCTAGGGGCATGGTGTGCATTGCAATACTACTCATTCCATTATCATAGGTTGTTAGTTGCTCAGGTATCCTAGGAAATTCTTGGGATACATGAGGAAAAGACATGGATCTCTTATCGAGAGAATTTCTAGGATTTGCATGCTCCTCTCAACCTCCCACAACTAATATGGCTAGCTAATGATCATCATCATCCTCCTCATTAGATCCTCCCACATCTCCAAAACCATCATCATCCTCACACTCACGATCCTCTCAATTTCACGGCTATAGTCTAGGATCACCAATAGGACAGTTGCTAAGAAATACAAGATCTAAATGTGTGGTCTCCCACCATCTATGATATGTAATAGTAAATCTCACATCATCAACATCCAACATAATATTTCTATCCCACTTCTCATCATTTGAGTCACTCAAAGGAATTTTTGAAATGGTAGTATGGGGTATGTCCTTTGGTATGGTAGTGTTATGATTCAATCTTAAATAAGTCAATCGAATGAAATGTGCAACCTAAGAAGACCAAACTATCTCATCATTCAACAAAAATAAAATGGCATGACGATATACTAATATTGACCAACAAAGAAGTGGTCTTGCTACATCCTGGTTAGTTTTTGTCATTATCTTATCTAAGCCAATAAAGTCTTATAAGGTATCCAAACAATGCTCTCAAGATGTAGTCGATCAAAAGTGACATGCCAATATAGTAAATCTCCATAATTCTTGGTTCTCCTAAGCCTCTAGTAGAATACATATTCATAGGTCCATGGTTCCTCCATGGGATATCCTATGGGCCTTTTGTAAGAAATGTGTTTGAACACCTATATTTGTACCAGTGTGCAGATCATGAGGCTTCACATCTCATAGTGCATAAATTAACCAAGATCATAATATAAATGCACCAACATACTTCAGCCCCAAGTGAACACGGTCTATTACTTCTCGATCACTTGTATTGTATGCACAAGGAACACATATGGTTTCGTGCCTTGCCCACTTGGTGATATGGCAATTCTACTTTGGTGATCAAAATCCATCAAAGAAGAGGTACATCAATTATCTCATGTAGTAGCCATCAAAGAAAAATCCAGCCCTTACACTAATGGGGTATATTGTGGCCAGTGTAGTATCGTTGATCATCAATGAAATCATTCATGGTTTGTATATCATCATGTCTAAATATCCTACCTTATATAGGTAGTCAAAGGATGTGGTATACATCCTCTAGCATGATGGTCATTTCTCCCATTGGAAGATGGAAGTTAGAGGTGTCTACATCCCATCACTCCATGAGTTTCATTAGAATAGCATTATGGTGCCTCATCGAGGGAATGGTGTACACCCAATATAATATAACTAAATATAAATGTTATTGGTTTGTGATAGAAAAATGTGTGACTTGATCTTTGAGAGGTTAAATTATATTCCCTCCCAAATTCTCTCACATATGTGATGGATTCTATCAAACAGGAGAAAAATTCATTATAGTATTGTATTCAGAGCAATAGATAGACATCCAATAATAAAATTAAAGTCTTATAGATCTATGCTTAGTCAGGGGAACCATTCTTAGTCTAGGGTTCCCATGCTAGTCTAGGGTTCCCATGCTGGTCTAGGGAACCCATGCTAGTCTAGGGTGCCCATGTTCGTCTACGGTGCTCTTAAAGGTGTAGGGCACCCAAGCTAGTCTAGGGTGCCCCAATTTCAAAAGATCTTATAAAACTACATAAAATAAGTATCTAACCTAAAAGGAAAGTGAAAACATAACTCACCTCTTGTGTCAGCATGCCCCATGTGATGCACTCTATTAGGGCCTCAAGCCTCAAGTTCTAATACAATCATTGTTTTGACATCTTCACTCCTAGGGTTGGTACTCTTAGTCCTCTAGACTCTCAAACTACAAGTTTGAAAATGAATGGAAAAAAGGTAAAATTGTTATTACTTATAAATCTACACTTATTAATATGTTTCTCATACCATACTCTCTCAAAATCAACATAACTTGATCTAGCAAACTCTAATTTTGATGTCACTTATTACATTAGAATCATAGTTATAGATTCTTTATGTTGTATGGTTGTTGATATATAGTGTTATGATTGCATGACATTATCATAAGAATTCTCATCAAAACCTTAATCAGTTTAATGCGGTGTGATTCTACCCTGATTCCACCTCCATAAAGCAAGTAGAATGAAGGGGCATGCATCTATTCTATAATTTCATTCTCCTTCGAAGTTTTATACCAATGAATTTCTTCAAATTTATAGGATTATTTGTGAATTTTCAAATAAGTTTGTTTTGAATGATGTGATTCCTAATGTTGTGGTTTTGTAGATTACTAAATTGGGGGCTTCATTCTCTCATTTGGAAAATAATATGTACATACTCTTTAGTATCCATCTAGGTATCCTTTTTGTGATATGATTTACTTTTAGTAATTTATCTTGTGTATGAACAGGGTGTCATATGGCTACTAAAGTGGGAGCTAAATGTATTTTTAGAAATTGTACTGTTGTTCAAGTGAAAGTGCAATTTCTTGATTTGCTCTATCCGGAATTGTAGTGTAGAAAAGTGTCATCCTTTACATTTTCACACTTAATTTGGGAGTGATTAGCATTAATATGAAACTAATCTTTCCTTGATCTAGTGTTGTAATATTTTTTACACATTCACATTAGATTTAGGGACCTTTTAAGCTAAATAGACCTAATTTTTCCTTAATTTAGTGTTGCAAACTATATTTCATTACACCTTCACATTCATTTTTGGGTCCTCTTTTATTTGTGACCTTCATATCATCATTAATAGGCCCCTAATACCCTGTATCATGCATATCAAGGCTTATTTCAATCGAGATCCCAACATAGTCATCAAATATGCTTAATATCTTAACTCCTTAATTTTTTCTCCATCTACAAATCCCTAGTGGGATCCATACACCACCTTCAGCATACGAGTCTCATCTAGATGGGACCTATATGCCAAATGTGGCATATGAGTCCCATTTGGCCCATTTTTATGGTTTTGAGCTAGAGATCAGTGTTTTGAATTCAAATTTCATGTATGTCAGCATTTTGGATCTAATAACTAGTAAGTTAGACGGAATGCCTATATAAACAATGTTTCAAATAATTATTTCACCTAAGAAATCATAGTATCAACTAAGCAATCAAGATTTAAGCATACTAAGACTTCACAAGAGTGTTAAGATGGTTTACAAGAGCATTTCCAAGGCCTTCAAGGGCATATTTCTTCATCATTTGTTGCAGCAATACAAGGTCCATTATCATGTCAAGCACACCAAGAATCAAGCATGCTATTGAGCTAGTATTATGATGTAGCATTCAACATGTGAGTTGAGCATTATCTCATATCCAATTCAAGATCAAGATCTACATTCTTCATGACCACTTCATGTTAGATTGCAAACCTAAATTTCAAGACACCATTGAAGGTATCATTGTCAATGTTTCATATTTCATGTTTCATGTTCATATTTCATTGTTTCATCACACGGTTTAATTATCTAAATAGAATTTGACCAAAGTGAACCCTATTTCATAACAATCAACAAGTTTTTCTCTCTCTCTACATGTGTGATTGTAGATCTAGGTGTTTTGAGACTTGAAGATTCTTTGAAGACTAAGTTGCAAGATTGAAGAAATTTGTTGGAGTTGTCTCCTTACTTGCAAGATCATGGAAAGTCACCTACAATTTGTGAATCAAAGTTTCAGACTCGAAGATTTGGTAGGAAGAAAGCTACAAGAAATCACCAAAGGATACCATAATTTCATCCAAACCCTAATATTGGGACTAAATCACCACCTTGGGTGTATGAGTCCTAGTACTAAAATTTTCCATGTTTCAGGAGATTCAGATCTATCCCTATGAGATTCAAGTTTTAGCATAGAAATCCTAGTATAGGACTAAATCACCCAAAATGGTGTATGAGTGTTAGTGGGAATTAAAAATCAAGATTTCAAGGTTTCAGAGCTTTTTTTGACCTCATCTTTCTTCTAGGTGCAACTCTGTTCATTCTAAGTTTGCTATCCTAATTTTTAATTTCATTTCCTAGGTCATCTAGTTAGGTTTTGTATGTTACATTCATTTCTTGTCTTTACAAGCCCTATCTTGGTGATGAGGCCCCTTTATACCTTTAATCACACCTTGGAAGACCTTATTGCATATGTATTTCCCTCATTCCATCCTTGGATTGAGATCTATAAGGTTTCCTTAAATGAAACTTGAAGAAACTTGTTAGCTCTATCCCATAAACATAGAGTGTACATGTTTCTTCCTTTTAGGAACCGCCACTAATGACCTTTCACATAATTGCATTTAGACATTCATTAGCCTTGAATTTCCCTATCAACCATTGAGAATGTGTTTATACTACCCTAGTCAAAGGAAGAAAAATGTTTAGTTTTCTAGGGTTTAGGACCTAGAATGACAATCTTCACTCTCTCATTCAAGAACAAACCCTAGAGATCTCAATGCAAAGGACAAAGATATTTTGCAATAGGGTTTTCCTAGGAGCTGAATGTAAACTAATGAGGGGTTAAATACCAAGTTAAGACTTGGAAAGATAAATGCAATGCAAGATGTAATGATGAATCCTAATATGGTGTAAACTCTAACTAAATGACCTGGAAATGAGAATCAGACAAAACATAAAGGTACTTAATGGAATGTGTGCATATGAGAATCTAGAGATGACTGAATGGAGCTCTG
This sequence comes from Sequoiadendron giganteum, assembly GCA_007115665.2. Taxonomy (NCBI): domain Eukaryota; kingdom Viridiplantae; phylum Streptophyta; class Pinopsida; order Cupressales; family Cupressaceae; genus Sequoiadendron; species Sequoiadendron giganteum. The sequence goes on from CM021105.1 coordinate 81,740,394, forward strand.
AAATTCTAGAAAATCTAACTTTAATGTTGAGTGGGACTCATTCACCAAGTTGGGCGAATCAGTCAAAAATTTGGGTTTCATTGCAAGAACAAAAATCTGGCAAATGGGTATCTGAATCTGCAAAAATCTATTTTTTGACCAAAATTGGCACTCATTCGCTAGAAGTGGCAAATCAGTCCTATTAGGGTTTTCTAGAACTTCAAGGTCAGAATATTCTCTTCTCAATCTACTCAATCTTCTTCTCCAATTTTTTGGATTTGAATATCTATAAATCAACCTGTACGTGTTCTCTAATGTTCTCGAATGCTTGATGACAACTTTGAAATTTTTTGGCACTTTGGAAAGTTTCTCCATCCTTTCTCCTTAATGTATATTTAACCTAAACCTTCAAATCACACACTAAAGAGAGGGGAAAATGTTGTTTTCTGAGTGGATAGGGGTTTTCCTTGGTCAAACCCCATTTTGGTAATCAAACCTTGAAATAGAATGAAATCGGAATGGAGAGTGTTGAATGAACAAAACAAGATGCTGCAACACACAAAAATCTAGTAATGAAGTGCTATAAACATGTATGAAGTTCCTCCAATGTATGTAGATCTTGGATGAAATGCTAGCTTGAATCATGAAACCATACATCACAATTGTTAGATCCAAAACATACATGATGCATGAAGAGTTTGACATGATGCTTGATGCTTGAATAATACTCTAAAATAATTGATAATCTGCCCTTGAAGACTCTTGAATGATGTTGTAAATAGTTGAATTCTCTTGTGATCTCAATTATGCTAGTATGAATTCTCTCACAATAGTCTTAGGTGAAAATTAGTGAAAGAACATTGTATTTATACTTAATTATGCAATAATTCCCAAAATTACAACAGTACAAGCTGACACAAAATCTAGGAGGATAAAATCCCTCCAAAAATTTGAATTAATTTTGATTTTGGGCCACATGGGACTCATTCATCCAAGGTGGCGAATGAGTCCCATTCGGCATAATTTATGGGACCATTTTTTAAAATGCTTAGAAAGGTATGAAACCAGGTTCATGACCCAAAAACCTAGGTGGGACTCATTCACCCAAGGTGGTGAATGAGTCCTAGATCACTAAATCTAGGGCATTTATCTTGAAACACCTAAATTGTGATTGGGTATTGATTTGTGTCAGGATTATCCTCGAAAAGATACATTAAATGAGGCTTGTGGATGCAAAATAGGGCCAATTAAAGCATAAAGAAGCCCAATTATTAAGGACAACCCTAGAAAAGTTTTAAAGTGTGTTACAAAACTTTATAACACTCTAGATAAGGCAAGATTAAGATATATTTTAGTTAAAAAGAGATTTATTAGGTTTAGTTAATTAATAAAACCTTAGAAAAGTGTGAAAGAGTGTTACAACACTTCACAACACTTTTAGCAAGGTACCATTTAAATTCATTAGTTCACAAGGGCCCAAGACCTCATGTGAATGTGTCAAACACATTAAAAAACTAAATCAAGGCATCATTAAGCTCAATTCAATAAGGAGGGCCCAAACAAGTGTGACACTATCATCGATGGCATTTTTTGACACTACATTTGGCCCTCACTTTAGTGAGAGGATGAACTTGCTTCAAAATCACACTAAAGTAGAAAAATCTGCTTCAAGAGGTTTTCAAATGTACTAATGCTAGTAAGATGAGATACCAATGATCAAGATCCCATGGAAAACCATCATAGGAACAACAGAACACACATGAAAATGATAAAGAGTGTCATAAAGGCACAAGAATACATTACCAAAGATGAGAAGGAAAGTAAAATAAAATAAAAGGATCAGTTCAAGCTTTGACCATTTTTCCATCATGATGTGAATCAAATCTAGGTTGTTTGTCCAAAAAAAATACAAGCTCACTCTGAGGCAATGGAACTCTAGGCTATCCACTAGGTGAGGATCTGAAAGAGGTGAGACACATACACACATGATCGGTATGCACTCACACACACGCACGAGTGACTAAGGGAAAGGCATGCCTCTTTTGAGCTTCCTATCAAAAACCATACCAAAGTTATACCTCCTAATAACTTTAATAAGGTTCCATGCAAAAATGACCTTCGAGCTTCATGAGACAAGAAAAACTTCATATGCTTGGAGCTCATGAACAATGAACTTTGAGATTCATGAGGCAAGCAAAATTTTGTATGCTTGGATCTCATGAAAAGACAAGATGGATCCATAGGCATGCAAGGTGTATTATGCAAGGTGGCCATATAACTAAAAACTTAAATGCAAGAATAAGGAATTTTCAAGGGATTATTTCTTAGCTCATATGAGGTCTTTAACTTAAGGGACATTGTGCTTAATGTCTCCAAGAGAGGACCAATCAAAGGATAAAAGATTCACAACTTAGGGGATGCAATGTGTTGCATCAAGCCACTTAGAGGAATGTAATATTCTAAGAGAGATCACCCTCTTGAGGGACATCACACCCAATGTTAACCAAAAAGAGAAAAAAAAATCACATAAAAAAAGAAGGCTAAACCATGAACCATGAAAAACAAAAAAAATGCAAAAGAATAATGCCAATGTATGCCCCCACTTTAAAGAAATTTCTAAACACCATACCATGAGCAATTACTTTAAAGTAGAAAATTATAAATGCTAACAATAAAGAATACATGAGAGCTCACTTGGAAATCCCTATGCCAAGTCATATGTTTTCAAATAAAGCTACGCCATGCAAAAAGAAAAGAAGAGGTTGCCCCCAAAATGAAAACACCAAAAACATAAGGGATCTATGGATTAGAGGTTAGTATGTTCTTGATATAATGTTTTTTAGAGAGCTCAAAACTATCATCATTCCCCAAATACACAAAGAACTGGAAGAATGACACAAAGAGAGTGAAAACAAAGAAAAATCCTTTTGGGTCAACATGGAAGAGACCTAAATGTCTTGATGCCTTGCATCATCCCCAAAAGGAAAACACAATACAAAGAAAAGATAAATAAAATATTTTGAGTCAACATGAAAGAGACATGAATGTATCCATGGCTTTCATCGTCCCCAAAAGGAAAAAAAAAGACAAATAAAATATTTACAACATATAGAAGAATGAAGGTACAAATAGAGGAATTCCACAAAGAGAGAGAACATCAAATAGAACATCACAAGGGATCACATTACACACATGCAATCACACAAAAGAAAAATAAATAATGTAAAAGACTATTAGGGCACATGCAAGCCAACCTATGAATAGGTCATCCATATCCCAATCTTGCTCATCATATATAGAAGGCAGACAACTAGCCAAAGGGACAATAGAAATTTTTGAACTAGGGCCATCACCAAATTCAACACTCTTCTTAGGAGAATTGTCTTTTAAGCTCATGAAAGGGGATTTTTTTTTTTTCAACTCATTATGCGCATCTTCATCAATTTTAGAAAATTCCTCATCGCCATCTAAATTAATCACAATAGAGGTCAAATGATAATGTCAAAAGAAGAGTTCAAATATTTTTGCGATATAATATCTTTTTGTTTCAATGAAGGGGTAGACTCATCATGCATTGATTCAGTCAAGTTTGGATCTTTATTTTCTTTGTTTATTTCTTCATTTACCTTGTGATCAAGGGCACACTGTCTACACCTATGCTCTCTAGCACCTCTATTTCTTTTAGTTTGGTTTTCAAGTTGCGTTTGTGTAGGAGTGGGTTGATCAACCATAGGTTTCTTTTCTTCCTTAAGGGGAGGAATGGAAGGAACCATGGGGGATTTTTCAAAAACTCTCTCTTTGACTTTGTAAACTTGTTTTGTTCTAGGAGGCATGACAGGGTTGTTGTCGTTATCTCTTTGTCTTTGGTAGGAGGTAGGTGAAGGTTTTGTCTTAGGTTGGTCTTGGTTGTTTGGAATTTCTTTAGTTTCAATCATGGTTTCGTCAATGATGGTAGGTTCAATCATGGGTTGAGGCATGTTTTAGAGGGATAATTCTTTTATTTTCTTTGCCTTGAACTTTTGATAGGACAAGAAAAAGAAGTATTCTCGTGGTTTTATAGGTTCTATAGGCTCAGGCCAAAAGAAATCTAAAGAAAGGTTTCCACGAGAAGAAAAGGGGTTGAATCCACTATGATCGACAATGAAAATTTCTTTGTCAAAGGGAAACTTTAAGAATCTATACACAATCAAAGGGACTTCATTCATCGAGTGAAGTGATGGATAGCCTACCTTCCCAAAAAAAAATTCCAACTATGGGATGGTGGAAAATGAGATATCTAATGTTTTTGATCCTATTTTTAAAGGAAAGGTGATTGATACCATCGTAGGGCAAGTGAAACCATTATGCATCTTGATCCATGTTTTTGGTTTATCGTATATATCTTGATAGAGTTCATGCATAATTAAGAATTCTTCAGTGATCACGTTCTCTCCACAGATGAGATCTATTAATATCCCATTAGTGGGCTTATCACAAATACGACCATCTATGTAAATAGGACCATCGAGTGCATGTTTAAGTATATATTATGAGGAGAAGTCAATCTCAAGAGGATTTTTAGTTCTTCACTTATGATGTTGAGTTTCAACCAATGCAACCAATGTATCGAAAGGATTTTTCTCTTGTTGATCGGTATCCATAGGACTTTATTGAATTGTATCTATGTTCTCATCATCTGTGTCAACATTCATCAAATCAATTTTTGTAGTTTTACTAGATTTAACAAATGAAATGTTATGTTTTGGCATGGGGTTGGTAAAGATTTGCAAGTTTTAGTTAGGAGGGGAAACATACTTATTTTTCTTGATTACTTAAACCTCCAATGAAAAGATGACCAAAATAAATGAGTTCTTGCACAAGATGTTTAAGACGCTTACAATGTTCTATATCATGTCCATTTTTTCGATGATAATGGCAATAATCATTTGATCTAAAGCTTAGATGTAAAGGTTTATTAGGATTGGGTGTTTGATGGGAGGCAAGGTAATCATTTGTTGTTCTAAAGGTTGGGACATTGTGTTATGAAGGGCATCGAGTATGGGAGTGAATAGTCCTTTTGGGTCCCCATAGCTAAAGGGTATCATGGCCTTAACAACAACTACTTTCTTGTTGGTATTTTGAGTTTTTTATTGAGGGGGATTGAACTAAAGTAAACCTTTATTCTATTTTCTAAAAGGTTGGGAATTATTTTGGTTTACGGACTCAGACTTCTCAATTCAGTTAGAAGTAACTTCGCATCATGGCTACTAACCGAATTTTGATAATCACGGAAAAAAGTACATAGATGTGTAAAGAAGGGAAATTTCATCATGGTAAGTTTTTCTTATATCTTTCTTTGTAAATTTTTTATGAACATCAAGTGCAAAATGACAACATTTCAACTACTATCTTTCTTTATAAATTTTTTATGCACTTGATGTTTTAAGTCTGCTAGGTCTTCATGGATTTGAATTATGTTTTATTGTGGGACACTAGCAATCCTTTTTTCAACTTGCATCATGCTAATTAAAGGTAATGAGTTGTTAAGGGTATGGTCCATACCTAGTGTACTAGTGTCAATACTAGGAGTGAAAGAGCTAGAGAACCCAAGATCGAGAATGATTGTGATATCATGGGATGACATGAGCCTTGAACTTCATCTCAATAAAGTATCAACAATAGGACAACAAATACTTATAAAAGGGATACTAAATGAAAAATGAATTCAAATACAATATAAGCTAAGAAAAATGAAATGACTAACAAAAATTTTGTAAACTGAAACAAAAAGCTATTAATAGAAAATAGAAAATAAGAAACAAAACTTTGAATTTTGAAAAATGCAGTGCAGAGTGTACACTAGAACTAATTCTCCCAAGGTGGTGAATGAGTCCTAGTAGGGATTTTTTTTAATTTTTTGAAAACTTCAATTGGTTTTTACATTTTTTTATGTTGTATGATCTGGAAACTAAGTGCAAATGCAATTTTTTTTATTTTCAATGAAATGAGATGCAAAAATGCAAGCTATACGAACTTTCACTAATGCAAAATTAGAAACCCTAGAATGCCAATTAACTAATCCAAACCCTACTGTAATGTTAATGCAAGAAAGATCTAGGATGATAATGCACTCCAAATTAGAATTATTATGTTCTAAATGAAAGTTCACCAAAATTAAAGGAGGAAAATTGTTTGGTTTTCTAGGGTTTAAGACCTAGAATGACAATCTTCACTCTCTCTCATTCAAGAACAAACCCTAGAGATCTCAACGCAAAAAAGAAAGGGATTTTGTAATAGGGTTGTCCTAGGGGTTGAATATAAACTAATGAGGGTTTCACCACCAACTTAAGACTTGAAAGGACTAATGCAATGCAAGATGTAATTGTGAATCCTAATATGGTGTAAACTCTAACTAAATGACCTAGAAATGCAAATGAAATAAAACACAAAGGTACATAATGGAATGTGTACACCTAGGAATCTAGAGATGACTGAATGGAGTTCTGAAATGATGGAAACTCTGAATTTAATGTTGAGTGGGACACATTCACCAAGCTGGATGAATCAATCAAAAATTTGGGTTTTTGTGCGAGAACAAAAATATAGCAAATGGGTATCTGAATCTGCAAAAATATAATTTTTGACCAAAACTGGGACTCATTCATCATAAGTGGAGAATCAGTCTCATTAGGGTTTTCTAGAACTTCAAGGTTAGAATATTCTCTTCTTAGTCTGCTAAATCTGCTTCTCTAAGTTTCCAGATCTGAATCTTTTTAAATCAACCTATAGGTGTTCTTTAATATTATCCAATGCTTGATGAAAAATTTGACAACTTTGGGCACTTTGGAAAATTTCTCCAACCTTTCTCCTTAATGTATCTTCAACCTAAACCTACAAATCACACACTAAAGAGAGCGAAACATGTTTTTTTGTTACTAAATAGGGGTTTACCTTTGTCAAACCTCATTTTGGTAATCAAACCTTGAAATAGAATGAAATGGGAATGGAGATTGATGAATGAAAAAAACAATATGTTGGAGCTCAGCAAAATCTAGCAATGAAATGCTACAAACATGTATGAAGTGGCTCTAATGGATATAGATCTTGACTCTTGCTTGAATAGGATAGATCTTGGATGAAATGCGAGCTTGAATCATGAAACCATACATCACAATTGTTGGGTCCAAAACAACCATGATGCATGAATACTTTGGCATGATGCTTGAATAATACTGTATAATTCTTGATAAACTACCCTTGAAGACTCTTGAATGCTCTTGTAAACAATTAAATTCTCTTGTGAACTCAATTATGCTAGTATGAATGCTCTCAAAAAGGTCTTAGGTGAAAATGAGTGAAATAAACTTGTATTTATACTTAATTATGCAAGAATTCCCAAAATTAGAACACTACAAGCCGACATCAAATCTAGGAGGTTAAAATCCTACCATAAATTTGAATTAATTTTGATTTTGGGCCACATGAGACTCATTCACCCAAGGTGGAAAATGAGTTCCATTAGGCATAATTTATGGGACCATTTTTTAAAATTCTTAGAGAGGTATGAAACCAAGTTCGGGACCCAAAATCCTAGGTGGGAATCATTCGTCCAAGGTGGTGAATGAGTCCTAGATCACTTAATCTGGGTCATTCAACTTGAACCACCTGAATGATGATTGGGTATTGATTTGTGTTGGGATTATCCTCATAAACATACATTAAATGAAGCTTGCACAAATATAAAATAGGGCCAATTAAAGCATAAAGAATCCCAATTATTAATGAAAACCCTAGAAAAGTGTGAAAGTGTGTTAAAACACTCTAAATAAGGCAATATTAAGGTATATTCTAGTTAAAAAGAGATTTATTAGGTTTAGTTAATTAATAAAACCTTAGAAAAGTGTTAGTGTGTTACAACACTTCACAACACTTTAAGAAAGGTACCATTTACATTTATTAGTTCACAAGGGCCCAAGACCTCATGTAAATGTGTCAAACACATTACAAAACAACACGTATGACATTTTTCAATACTACACCTAGAAAATGCCTGATCAATTAAACACCATCAAATTAACTTTGAAAAGTGCCCTCACCATGGAAGAGTCTTGATTTTAGCATACTCAAAATACCCAAAGAAAATATTGTTGAGTGTGAGAAGGCTAGTCTAGGGTACACTACACCTTAGACCAAGTATTTTTCCCAATAAATTTCATTTCCAATTTTTGTCAATCTCTAATTTTGGAGATAAAATTTAAAATTAGGGCCATGGAAATAATTTAATCCTAAAAATTTAAATTTAAATATGTTTTCCTAAAATTTAGTTTATCCTAAGTTCTACTAGATGTTTACACTATGCCAAAATAAATTTGAATTTACAGTTTTTAACAAAGAATTTTAGATTTGATCAAGTTTTTTACAATGATTGAAGTTTGATTCCAATAGAATAACATGATGGAATATAGGTCTTGGAGATATCTTTCGCCCTCTTCAACTACCTAATGACCTTTTTTCCAATTGTTCTCATCTTCAAGCTTCGATCTACACTTGCTTCCGTAAGCAAGGTATTGATTAATTTTAGATTTTCCTATGGGTATTTGACTTTCTCTTATATTTATCTTATTAATGTCATTGAGTAATCCTTCTCTAACATATTTCAATAGTGTTCTTAGCATTTTAATTCATTATAGCCTTAGATGCACTTAAGGTTAAGAGCACAAACATTGTTTTAGTTAATTAATCGACTATTTGTGGAAGTAGAAATACCAAAATAGGGATTTGGAATAGCAAAAATATTATATATCAAGCCCTTGCCCCTCTTTTTTGATATTTTTTTTGTTTCAGATTCGAAGACGTATATGTCAAAGCAAGATTGTAGACTGTAGACAAGGATTTTTAGGCTTGTGAAGTTAGATCCAAAAAAGAGGAGGTTGGTCTAGGGAATACCACACCATAGACTAGCATTTAGTTGCCAAATTATAATCATAGGTACACATTACTCTTCCCTCTCCAATATTTTTTGTTTTTTTTTTTATAATATAGTTTCCTCATTGGAGAAAAAATATGTTTTCAGATACAGTCTTGTAGGCAAACCAATTAAATAAATAAAAAATAACTTTAATTAATTTCCAAGGAAATACAGAACCAGATCCAAGGTAGATTGACTTACCTATCTTGGTGAAGTTATACACTAATCATAGGATCCCTTTTTCAACAAAAAAAATTGTATGGAGCTAATAATAACTAGTAGAAGTAAGTAGTTAGATTACTTGATTCAAGATGAGTTGTTATTCAAATGGATTTTATTATGTATACCAAGAATTTGTATGAGAGAGAAAATAAGAAAATTAAAAAGGTCTGGATAGATATTTTTGGATAGACAAGATATTTTCCTCAACCAATAAACTAATTTTGGTGAAAAATACATAAGGATATGAGGAAATTCATCTAAGACTATACATTTGATAAGTCATTAGAGGAAACGATTAAAACATTTAGTTATATCAACCTCTCCTAGTGATATGGAAGCGATAGGACATAATCATACAATTTATATTGGGACTACCAACGACACAAAGAGAAAAATGATTCAATTGTGGTAGTCATAGATATGTAGGAAAATAAATTATGTAGTACCAATAATATACCTATTTCTCAAGGAAATTTTAATATAACTTTGTTCACTAAAAAACAAGTTTTTGATAGAGAAACTAAGTTTGAGCAATAAATTAGGATGACCTTATGGAATAATATTAAAATAAAATTGAAATTCAATGAGAAAAAGTACATCTAAAAGATGGTGGGGAAATAAAATTAGTGAACATAAGATTGAGAAAACAATTAAAATACTTGGATGGAGAGAAAGAAAGGAATCATGGTACTATGGTTTTCTCATAACTGGAGTTTACATAAATAACATAATAAATAGGAGCACCAAGAGGGAATGATTTAAAATTATGAATGGAACTAGCCCAAAGGATGTGTTAAATTTTATGAACTTAATAAGGAAGAAAAGAGAAGTGAAAATGAAAATTATTTTCCTAAACACATGAATTAATCACACGAGGAAATGAGAATCCAATTGTGCTTAGATAAATTAAAAACATAAAATTGAAGAAGAGAAAAATAGAAGACATGTAGAATTTATAGTAGGAGATAAAGTGATGGTGTAAATTATAAAGGATAGGTTTTCAATTACAACATATAACAACCTATAAAAATTGAAACCTAGGAAATAGGTTTCCACCTTCTAGGAGATTGAACTTGGGGTTTAGGACCTATTTCACTTAGTTTCACTCAAGGAAAATCCTAGAGATCTCAATAAAGGATGGAATAAAGGAAAGAGATCTACTAAAGGTTGCCCTAGGATGTGATTAAAGACTAAAGAGGGGTCCACCACCAAGCTAGGGCCTAGAAAGACAATAAATGTAAAAGATATGCAAAACCTAACTATATATATAACTAAAATTATGAAACTGAAATGTAGAATAAAAGACTGAGAAAGTACAAAATTGCAGCTGGAAACTTGAATAAGCTTGATTTAAGATCTGAAAGGCTAGAAAGACTAATTTTAATGCACACAGGGACTCATACACTAATAGAGCTGATTTAGTCCTAGTTTAGGGTTTCATGCCAAAATGAGAATATAGAACTGTTGAATGAAGATCTCTAGAAAATGTTTGAAAATAGGTATACTAGGACTCATATGCCACAAGTGGAAATTTAGTCTGAGTATCAAAGTTTCTATGAAAATTTGATATCCTCTGATGAATTCCTATAGCTTTCTTCATGTCAAATATCTAGCTCTGAAACATTGAATTTTGCTTTGTAGATGACAACTTTGACAACTTTGCAATATTGACAACTTTTCTCTAATATTTATCTTCAATGGATCTTCAACATAAAAGAGAGGCAAAGATGTTGTTTTGTTAGTGGATAGGGGTTTTCCTTGGTCAAAGTCTATTTTGGTAATCAAACCTTGAAATGAAATCAAATAGAAAGGAGGAATGATGAATGAACAAATGTGCAATATTAAAACTCGCCAAACCCTTGAATAAGATGTTACAAACATGTATAAAATGGCTAGCATGAGTTTCTATCTTGACTTGAATGCTTGCTTGAATCATAAAACCCTACATCACAAATGTTATACTTGATAATTGAATAATTCTCCAAAATGCTTGATAATAACTCTTGAATGCTCTTGAATTCTATAATTATTGATCTCAAAAAGCTGCTAGATGACTTGTAAACTTTCTAGGTCACTTGATTTCTTGTTAGGAGAAAAATGAGTGAAATAACCTTGTATTTATACATTTTTATGCCGAACTTCTGAAAATTACAATTGTACAAGCCAACATAAGATCTATGAGAATTAAATCTTGTCAAGAATCTAAATCTAAATTAGGTTTATGCTAAGTGGAACTCATATGCCAGTTGTGGCATATGAGTCCCATTAGGGTTAGCTTGGGACACATGTTTCAAGAAAGGCTTAAATTAATGTGAAATCCAAACTCGGGCCCCAAAACATATGTGGTAACCGTTGATCATAAAATCTTGTGCCTCTCCAATAGTCTTATGGGAAATTCAATGAGTGGGGGACAATATGTGCCTCACTGAATACCTCTAAGATTTTTATAGAAAGCTGACTCTTCTCTGAGTTTGGGAAAAGGGAAAAGGAAATGTAAATAGTAAAAAATAAAAAATGGTGATGCACCAATGCTTTTACAACATTTCAAAACCACAAGTTCTCCTCTATGAGTGATATGAGAGACACAAAACACCACTTCCCTTCATTGGAAGGAGGAGAACGAAAAACAAAGGTTTGATAAAAGAACAGATGTAATCATTCAATCAACCCTTAGGAAATGCGTATTAAGATCTGAACCAAACATAGAAGTTCCAGATTTAACAGAAAAAAATTCAAAAGCAATACAAACCCTTCCTCTTAATATAGCATATCATGAAAAAATGATAACCTTACAAAGAAAATGGAGAATTCCAATGACAGTCTAGTTTCTAAAGCTTATGATTCAGTCATATACACAAAAAACATGGAAATCCGATAAACAAAACTATTTAGATCAAGAAAAACATAGTGTTCTATTCTAGATGAAGATATAGAGAAAGAAATATTGATAAAGACCATATCATGCACAATTTCAAGTATTTCTTTAGAATAAATCACATTTCAGATTTAGATGAACTATAAAACAAAGATCAAATCCTAGTCCGACAATAGTTTGATCATAAAATAGACATAACATGCTAGAGTGAACCAGTGTTGTATAAACTTTTAAAAGATATATTTTTATTAGCTAGAAACTAAAGAAAACTTTTCCAATGGGAAATCTTTTGGAACCCCTACTCCATGCTTTCATCTTCAATATATAGCTTCCCAGAGGACAAAACACTAACCTCCTTTAGAGTTAATGACTGCCAGACATCCAAATTTGATTCTAGATCTTTTATTAGGTCATTGAAATCCTGCTCATCAAATTTCAACTACCACATTTATGTCATTTAGATATTTCAATAGGTTTAGCCCTTGTAATCAATTTGATCCTAGAAGACAGTTTTACAAAACCCTGCCAATCACCCAAGTGGATTTGGCGGCACCGACTCACTTCCCTTCACTAGAAAAATGTACAACACATTCCGACGGACTCTGACTTGATCATCCCTTTTATACAGTTGCATAGCGCGAAAGGATGACATGTAAGAAGGGCAGGTAATCTCAGCTCTGTGAAAAGAAAAAACTAGAAAATGTTTGCCAGATCAATACATGGTCCTACTTTTGACTAGATAAAGAATTATCATTGAGACAAGTGTAGCCACCACGTGGTGTATTGCACGGTTATCAAAAACAAAAGCTCTTTGCACGTGGATCACCCTGAAGACAAAAATAAAGCCGAAAGACAAAGATATCCAAAGGAAAAATTTACTTCACAATTTTGGTGACTCATAAGGGGCCTTCGCTTGTGAAGGTATGGATGCAAACCTCTGGTTATTCTTGAAGTTTAATAAAGTTGGAATGCAACATCTCCCACTCTATGTTAGTTGGTCGGTCAAGGCTACTGAATGTCATATATGCTTGATCCAGCTCGAAGAGCTCCTTGAAAGAAATAAATCCCCATCTTTTTGAAACAACCCCTAAGTGATAGTAAAGATGAGAAAGTTGAAGAACCTCATTCTCAATATCATCCATTGCTGGTGCTGAGCTTGGGCCTAGAAGATCTACATGAATCTAAACCTTGTTCCTGACCTCTTTGGTAATCTGCTCGACTGGAAATACATCTCCATCTGCTGACAGGAAGGGAGGAAACCCATAATTGTATAAGATCCTGAAATATTTCTTGATTTCATCGACCCTCTTATTCAAAATTGCCTAGATTTTCTTGGTTCTAGATGCCACCTTATGGCAGTAGGTGAATTCGATTGCTTTACTAGAGGTTTCCCTTCGATCCGTAATATCTACACCTTTCAAGGCATTATTCATTGTCACACAGAGCTTAGAAATCAAATTCTAGGACTTGGCCAATTAGGGAGCGTATTCTTGAAGAGTTTGATCAGCCAATGGGCCAACCTTTTCATTTATTTCTCAAGCATCCCTCAAGAACTGTAAGGTCATTTTTAGAATGGTGAGTGAAACAATGATTCACTCCCAGTAAGTGGATACCAACCTCTTCTTTATAGGAAGGGCTATAGGTTTCTATGCAGCAGCTAACTCCTCATGTATGTGAGCCTCTTTCACTTTCAATCTCTACTCCAGTTGATCTTGCTTATCGAGGGATTCTCCCAACTCTGAAACCAAATTTTGGGTTTCCTGAACCTGAGCATATAAAGCAACCTCAGCTTCTCATTTATCAACTCTTAGCTTTTCGATCTCCTGTTGGGCCTTTTGTATCTCATCAGAAGCTCTGATGCTATCTAGCTCCTTCTTTATATCTTCTTGAACATGCTTGTGTTCTGTAACACATTGATGCTCAGTTGCAAGTTCACCCCTCAATCTATCAATATCAGTGTAAAGTTGGATCCAATCATCTTGGAGCACTACAATAGATCTTGTTGCTTCATTTTGTTGGTCCTATACTTGCAATATGTGGGTCATTTCTTCATTTTGGGCCTTGAGCTCTGATTACAAATGGTTCACCATTCCTTTTACATTTTCTAGCTCACCCCTACACTTTCTTAGCTTCCGATCTAGCCGTTTGTAGTCTGTGTATACCATCTTCTGAGTGGTCTTTGCCAGATCTACCCTGTCGCATAGGTGGATCTCATTCAAATCTAGACCCGCTGCTTGGATATCATAGTCCTCCAACTGCATCTGTCCTTCGGGTCGTGCAACGAGTGGCTTCATGGTGGTGATCCATACAGGATTCCTTTCTTCATTAAAACATGTCTAGATCTTCTTAGAGGCAGGCAGTTCAACATTCTTCTCTCTTCTTTTCTGCTTTCTATATTTTCCGGCCTGCCTAGTCGCATCAAAATTCTTTTGGAGATTCTATGGGGTATCAATACTTTGTATCATCATAGAAGCACTAGGAGGCAGACTAAACAGAGTGACAAAAGGGTACACTTTAGATGTATGGGCATGTGGGGAGGTGAATGGAAGAGTAATCATTGAGATTAGGGACCTGTAGTACCAGTCAAAGTAAAGAGAGCGACATATGAGGTAGGTAATTTTTGTCCAAATGCGGATGGGCCTAGGGTAACAGGTAGCAGGGGTGACTCAACTTTTTCTATGGGTGCCCTAGATAGGGCGATTAAGGAGTCAATGGCGGTCGAAGCAGATACTGCTTGTCCGACATGTGGTAACACATCACTTGAAATATTAAAAATAACAGGGGGTTCATTTAACACTAATAACTCAGGACCTGAAGGTGGAGGGTTCTTTTCAATAGGTAGAGGCAAAGGATTAACTAAAGATGCAGAAGTAGGAAGAAGAGGGGGAGCAAGAATCACCTGAATCACGACAGTCTGAACATTCTAGAGAGTGGACTCTACTTCTTCTTCATTTTTGATGGTTGCATCAAATGTGTTTAGGTCTCAAACTCACCGTAACTTTGTTTGTCCCGAACTAGAATGCTTAGACCCTTTTGTGGATGATCCTGCCAAATCTTGGCCTTCAAATTCCATAGTTCATCCTCTTGGGGACCATTGGGTTCTCTTCCCCTTGCTTCAGACACTAGCAGAGGATACAAACTATGAGTCCTTTTTCTTAGAACTCTTTCCCTTGTTAGACTCCTGTGGTCAAGGAGCATGGTGTGGAAGTCATTCCTCTATTACTTCATGGCTAGACTTTGGATTTTTGTTGTCGAAATCAGCCTCCTTGTCATAAATGTATTGAAACTGTTCATCATATGGCTGAAAGTCCTCAAGCTACTTGTGGGTGCTACCCATTTCTTGTCAGAACCTCCAGAATTCTGCCATTTTATGTTCTGACCATCCTCACTATTTTATCTAATTCCTTAAGGTCTTGCATATCAAAATCTCCCTCTGATATCTTGCTTGTGGTGTATAGAAACTCAACCACTTCAAACTCTTCATGGGTATGAGGGACAAGTTGATGTGCAAATCTGGCCATTCCTATGTCGGGTTTGTCTTAGATTCTGCATACTCCCACACCTCATCGTTCAAGGGAAGTTTCCTTGATGGATTATAGTCCCATTCGTCACATATGAGGACTAAGCCCAAAGCTGCCAAAAAATTGGTCAATTCATTTTGTGCTTTATGCTTCTCCAGCACTACCCCATGGTTTGCAATGCAGAGGGGGAGTGGATATAACGTTTTTTTTCCTTCCTCTCCCATGCACATTGTCGAAAAGAGTTTCCTATCAGCATGCCTCCCCACACAAAGACCTGGTCCATTACAAATCTAGGGATTCATAAAGGTTCTCCAGCAAAACCATGATATCTTATAAATGTAAAATCTTCCCCAAAAAAAAATCCATTGGGAGCGATGAGTTTTTAATCCACAACAAAACTTCAGGAGACAAGCGGTCACTAGACCAAGGTAATAACTCTTGCAATACTAGTCTTAGAAAATGGTGCACAAACCAATAATAGCTACTTTTCCTTGACATGAAATAAGTCCATACATAAATTGGCTGAATTAAACCCTCCTCGTCTAACCTAGATACAAGAAATTTTCTTTCTAAAACCCTAAAGTTTCAATGTAGGATCAAATGGACAAAGAATGAAGAATACCTGAATTTAGATTCAATTCAGTAATTTTTTAGCTGTAGCAACATATTGGTAGCTACCACATTGGAAAAATAAAAATACCTATTCTCCCACTCATGCTTCAGTATCAAAGTGAGGGCCATCTAGAAGGAGTGGACCTCCACGTCATTATCTAGACCGAAAACCTAGGCTACCATTGAAAAAAGGTCTTGCACGGTCTTTGAGAACTTCTTCAATGCCAGAGGAAAAATAAAATGGCCTCTCGTTGGCCTTTCTCTTGTTTCACGATGATAGCAACTGTCCCTTTCGTTTGATTCATCCCAATATGTCTCCATATCCTCTTCAGTGAACATCTCGATATGTCGGTTGAAAGGGATACACAACATCTCTCGTACAACTGGAGAAGAGATTATGACCTTTATCCTATTGCATGGTATGGTCCTAGTTTCTTCATCAAATCTTTTGGTGCATGCATGCACCAATTCTGGACATAGGTGTATGACAGGTATCATGAACTATGGCAACCCACAATAGTAGAGCTGAGATGCAAAACTCTCAAAGTTACTGTGATCTTTCATTCTAATATAAAATGCTCCTTCTTTGATATTTTTAGGGTTCTTTTCCAACCTGGGGTCGAAAACATTTTCAGCAACATCTCACACTACTTCCCTTTTAACACTCTTATCTATTGGCACACTTTTACAAAATTTGAAAGGTCGATCCTCAAGCACTGGGGCATTGGAAAATAACTTTCGCACAAAAATATTGGCAAAAACGGGCCTCCTTGGTGCAGGTTCAACTCTTCTCCCATTCGTTGTTGGTTTTGCCATGGTTGCTTCAAAAGTTGCAGAGATTTTATTGGAATGGTCACTTGCCCTTTTTTTCCTTTGAAAAAAAACTACTTTTCTTGCAATTAATTTTCCAAGAAGTACATGTAGTTAAGGCTAAGTTGTTACTGCTAGTCCATTAAATGCTACCAACGAGGAGATATGTGTGGGTAGAGGATCCATATCCCTCGGGAATGCCAAAACTTTACAAAAATGAATTTATTTCATTCCTTTTCACTGCCTCTTTTCTCAAATAAACTCGTTGCCTTGTGGAGAGTCATTATTTATGTCAATCTTTGTTTAGCGATATGAACACTAGAAGAATTTGGCAAATAAATGACTATGTGACTAAAACTTTTAGTCACATGACTAACACTAGTAGAATTTGGCAAATAAATGACTACGTGACTAAAATAATTAGTCACATGACTAACACTAGTAGAATTTGGCAAATAAATGACTAATTTGATCATCATAAGTCACTAATTTGGTCATCGAGTAAAAAAACAACTAAATAATTGGTCAAACTAATAAAAGTAACTAAATAAATGACTATTACTCCTCTATTATTTTTTCTTTCAAATTTGATCATAATCTATAGAGCTTAAGCCCCCCTCATGGGACCCCTACCTAAAAGGGCCATTTGGTCACCTAGGTTGTTTGGTGCACCAAAAACACCTATTGCATGGAAGGAATTGCCTCTCGGTGTAGTCTTAAGGCCTTGACATATTTTATAAAAAAATTAACAGTTACATTATTTAACTTTTATTACTCATTATGTTAATGAATCATTAATGTTTTTAACTATGATTTGAAGCCAGTTTGATTTTCTTGTTGTGTTAGCATATCAAATGTATCAAAGATAAGTTTTGGTCAATTTCACTAATAAAATATGATTTAAACAATCCAATTGCATTTTGAGTGTTATCTTTCATTTCAAAACACAAATAAAAATTAAACAATATGATATTAAAGTGGTTAATTAAAAAAAAATGAATTGAGAGAATGGATTGTATTATAATATAATATAATAATAATATATTATATTAAAATACAATATATTATAATATAATATAATATTAATATTTAATATAATATTATATAATATATATTATATTATATTAAATACTAATATTATAATATAATATAATATTATATATTATATATTATTATATTATTATAATATTATATTATAATATAATATAATAATTATATTTATATTATAATATATTTAAAAGCAGGAGATTTAATTTTGAAATCAAAATCAAATGAAGTAAAGAAGGGGGCAAGTGGGCGATGGTATTTGATTTTTCTAATAAAAATCATAAAAAAGTACCTATTTTCTTTAATACAATGTGAAAATCAACCATTCGGCCTAGGGTAATGAAAAAACCCTAAATCAAAAAGAAACTGAGCCCTAATCTCATTCCATTTTTCACTTGTATTTTTGTAGAAGAAACTTAGCACCACGATGCCTGGGTAGGGTTTGAGAGTCGAATGGTGATTCATTATGTTGTTTCTAATGATTTTCTTGAAAAAATCTTGCAGAGGCAAGTCTTTGGTTTTGAAACTGAAAATTGTTCTCCAATTTGAAGCATTTTATTAAGCTCACTTGGCTGTGGTTGAGTATTCTTCTACTGTATTTCCTTTGCTTACCATTTGTTGATATCTCTCCTCTTTGTTTGACCGCCATTGGAGTATCTTTGAGGCTCATTTCTGAAGAATTTGGAGGGCGTCTCCTTTACAACAATCTTTTGTAAGTTTCATTATTCTTATCTCTTAAATTTATATGAGAATAGTGCTCGATTCGAGCTCAGTAGAGGCAATATGATAAAAACCCTTGTATCTCCCTACACAAATCTTGATGGGTTACTTTCTTTCTGCAAAAAAATGTAAAACTTTGCACTCTCAACTTACTATTTTCATTATTTTGAGGGCTTTATGTGTTCTAATGGTTGTGGCCTTCATAGCATTCTAGGTATTTTTATTTATGTTCATTTTCTCTTCCTCGTGGATGTGTGGTAGAGACCCAATACTCAATAAAACAAACTTTTGTATACTTGACGTTTCCACAAAGGAAACTCTAGAAATTTACAGATTGAAAGAAAATAGTCCACTATGAACCAAAAATATACTGTTCATATATAAATGGCATGTCCTGAAATTCTTTCTTTAATTTCTTTTATGCTCTTCATCCAATTAAAGTATCTGATTGTGAATGGGATGAATGATAGATTGGACAGGAGTAGCCAAAGTGTCTCTGAATTCCTTTGAATGCTTCTTTAAATAAGCGTCTAATTTTTGTACATCCTCTCTATGAAAAATATCCCAGAGAGCACCTTCATAACTGAGAGAATTATTATATTTATTGAAAATCTTGATTTTAATAGAGGGCTTTGTTTCAGCTTCTTTCCACTTAATATCACAACTTTTGGCAACTTAATATCAAAACTTTTGGCATTTCCTGAAATCTCTGGTCTATTTTCATTCATTTTTAGATTTTGTTCTTGAAGTAGATTTTGTAAATAATTCAGGCTTGTATTCTTGAATCCATTTGATTCTCACTATGCTTTCATTAATTTCGAGCACATTCACAGCTTCATAGTGTATCTTCCATTCATGGTTGCAGCGACTGTTGACACTTGTCATGACCGTGATGATGGTGTAAAATGGTTAATTCTTGTCATTGTGTCTATGCTCTTCTCTTCTTTTTTACTATCAGCCATAGCTTAGCTGAAAGGGTATGGATTTTTTGCTTACTGTGCTCCCTTCGTAACAAACGTATTCAAAACAAGTGCATTCATAGGCTTCTAAATATTACCCTTTATCATATTTGGAAAGGGCAAACCCATGTTTTCAGATGTACAATGATTTCCCACAACGTTTCAGATTTTTTTTATGTTTTTAAGAAAAAGAAACTTAAAGACTTCCTTTGTAAATATTGTGTAGATGATGGCTTCATGTGGAAACTTTCCTTGCCCTAGAGGAATGTCTCCTCATAATATACATTTAAGTTTTTTTTGAAATTTTTCTTAAATAATTTTATTACTAGTTTAGTTTTTTGAAGCAACCTTTCTTTTATATCTAAATTAGTAATTATCAAATTAGAAATTAGAAATTAGAATTTAATTTAATTTTAGAATGATTTTTTTTTAAAAGTTTTTCTTAAATAATTTTATTACTAGCATAGTTTTTTGAAGCAACCTTCCTTTTTTAGTTTTTATTTTTCCTTAGAAAAGAAAAATTAAAAAAGAAAGGTTGCTTTCATATCTAAATTGGTGATTGTTAAATCAGAAATTAGAATTTAATTTAGTTTTAGAATGAAATTTTATTTTTAAGTTTTTCTTAAATAATTTTATTACTAGCTTAGTTTTTTGAAGCAACATTTCTTTTTTAGTTTTTCTTTTCTATTAGAAAAGAAAAACTAAAAAAGAAAGGTTGCTTTTATATATAAATTAGTAAGTGTTAAATTAGAAATTAGAATTTAATTTAATTTTAGAATGAAATTTAAGTTTTCAAGATATTGCGGTGATTTGATTTAAAGAATAATACAATAATTAAAATAGAAAAAGTAGAGATTATTTCTTTTACAAATACATTTCTTTTGCAATATCACTAATTCTATGCATTTTTTATTTATTAGACTTACTCTAATGCTTATGGGTATCTGCATTTAAGATATTCATTGTTTACTATTATTTAGTAATATGTTTATGGATAGTACAAAACAAGGAGATATTGCTCTGATAAGCTAGTAATATTTAAGATATTACTCTGATATTAATTCTTTTGCAAATGC
The DNA here is from genome assembly GCA_007115665.2 of Sequoiadendron giganteum. Lineage (NCBI taxonomy): Eukaryota > Viridiplantae > Streptophyta > Pinopsida > Cupressales > Cupressaceae > Sequoiadendron > Sequoiadendron giganteum. The sequence goes on from CM021105.1 coordinate 81,761,162, forward strand.
ATTTCTTTTGTAATATCATTAATTCCATGCATTTTTATTTATTAGACTTATTTAATGCTTATGGGTATCTACTTTTAAGATACTCGTTGTTTATGCTACCTAATAGTATGTTTATTTTTTGATTGTGGACAGGTACAAAGCAAGGAGAAAATGCAAAACCTATGCCTTACTAGATGCATTTATTTCCCATCTCATGTGCAATAGTGGCATCACTAAATACATGCATTCAAACCATTTAGTTTTAGTTTTCTTCAATTCTAAAAGTCTAATAAATCAGCAGTCTGCATATTGCAAAAGATTTTGTATTCAAAACTCTATATATATATTTCTTTGTAACATATTTTATATATAGTTTGAATATATAGAGAATTATTTTCCAATGTTGTTTCAATCCCAAATTTGTTGAAGTTTTAATAACATAAGAGCTTTAAAGTCTTATATTTTTCAATCACAACAAAATTTTCTCTTGGTTTACAATTTCATAGACTAGTTATTGTAACAAAATTTTCCAAACATAAGATTTTACATACACATTTGAAAGAATTAGTTCATAAATGACTAAATAAATGATTAACATGACTAAATAAATGACTAAACCATGACTAAATAAATGAACATAATGACTACCATGACTAAATAAATGACTACTATGACTAAATAAAATGACCAGTTAACAATAATTAATGACTAAATATATGACTAAATTAATGACTAAATAAATCACTACCATGGCTAAATAAATGACCAATTAAAAACAATCAATGACTAAATAAATAAACAAATCAATGAATAAATCAATGACTAGATAAATGACTAAAATAGTTTAGTCATAAATTTGGTCACATTATAAATGACCGGCAATAAACTACTAATGGTCATCTGACAAAAATTAGTCATTTATATTCAATTTTTAGTATTTTATTTAGTCATATATTATTGTTTTTGTACTAGTGGAAGTACTCTTGACACGACTTTCTCATTAATTTGTCAAGCATTAACGCGTTAATCCATTTCCTTTCATTTACACAAGCTGGCTGACACTGATGATGACCAAGAACACATGTCAAAAATCAGCCTATACAGGCATTTACTCTCAACATCCAAACATTAATTCTCAAACCTTATGATAGATTTTCCATATGATCTATTTTTCATTCACCGATTGCCTTGACATTTTTGGTTACCGTCCGGCCAAAAATAGAACCTCCGTTGTTTAGCCATTCAGACACCTCTTTTCTATAAATAGCTATGCCATCTCAAGGTTATATTCATTTGAAAAATAAAAATTTCAAATTTTAGCTATATTCTTTCTATCTGCAATATTGCCTTTTTCTCTACTACTCCAACCATGACCGTTGGTTTGGGTACTCCCATTCATCTTCTCCCACGCAGGCCACAATATGCCTTCATCGGGGAGGTTACAAGTAAGAAAATTAAGCACCTGGTAAAGGGGTGCGACCACTTGGGGGTAATTGTATTTCAGTGGGTCGTTGGCATGGACTTCATTGAAGAAGAGAACCGTATGCAAACCAATTGCAACATCTTGTCCTGCTTTGTTACCTCTCTACTGGACCTAAATATCACCAAAACTAAGATAGTTGACCTTTGTCGCCACATGTTTGACATTTCTCTACTAGAAGGGCTCAATGAAATAGTGTAAGTTTCTATCCCTAGCATCGACATTCCCAATGTGGTGGACTTTCGTAGGTTCATCGACCATGGCATGGACATGCCTTGGCTTCCCTTTCTCAACGACTTTAGCACCATGGACCTGAATAGCCATCGTGCCTTGTCTCTACCTGTTTCTACCTATATCCTTTGGGAGTATAGCGTTGATGAAGCTCCTAATTAGTACGACTTCAAGAAATAGTTCGATCTCATCATCTTCGGCCATGCAGAATGAGGTCAGTGTCCGTGAATTGTGTTCCTGCTGCCTATGAGTGAAGAAGAAGAAGAAAAAGAAAAAGCGATTATGGGCAACAAGCCCCTACAACGATGGTTGGAGGCCTTCTTTTTGATTTTTTGTAAAAATGCCTCCATTTTGTCTTTCCTTTTGTATTTTTCTTGAATACCCTCTTCTGGGTTTTTCTCGAAATAGCTTTTCTGCTAAAATCTGAGACTTGGGCTATCCCATACTATAAATTTCATAAAGAATATACAATACACATAATAGCTTTTCATAATTCTTTTGTTCTCACTTATTCTTAAATCTAAAACCTAAACTTTTTTACAATATTTTTACATATGGTACATATCTGAGAATTTTTTTAAGAATGTCATATTTTAATGGAATGGTTTCAGATGAATACCATTCACTGGTATCCCCAAATCATTACCTTCCATATCTTCTAATTCATATGCATTCATTTCTTTGCACACACTAATTCGAAAGAGGCCCTTCCACAATACTTCAAATTTGGTGTGGTGTCCTGGCTTTGCAGTGTGCTCATCATATTTTAGAACGAAGCTCCCTTCCTGGAAATCTGGCTTGGAAGTATTTTTATCGAACCATCACTTGAACATTCACTGGTGGTTGATCATAGCTTCAAAAGATTCTTCTTTTTTTTCCTGCAATTCAAGAAGTTCATCTACTTATACCTCCATTCTACCATTTTCCTCTATTTCTAGGGCTCTTAGTAATTGTAATGCAAGTAGTTCCATAGAGACAGGAAAAACTACCTCCTTTCTATAGACTAACTCATAAGGAGATGTCTTCAGTATCTGTTTCAGTGTGATTCAGTCTACCTACAGAGTGGCCCGCAGATGTTCATGCCATTCCCTTTGCTATTCAGACACAATGTGCTTGATTAATCTAATTAGGTTTTTATTTATTGACTTTGCTAGACCATCCCATTGTGGGTAGTAATTTGAAGAGGTCTTGAGGTAGATCCCATTCCTGATGGAAAAATTTGACACCTTTGAAGCTATGAAGGTCCTAGCATTGTCGAATATGATGGTCTTTGGTGAACTGAACCTAGTCACCAACCCTTCTAGAAAGTTAACAATTTCACCTTTTGTCCATCTTGTGAAATAATCAGTCACTATGAGAATCCACTTATCACTAGCACTAGAGATAGGATTTATCATTCTGACAAAATCCAAACCCCATTGAGCAAAAGGTTCCTCAGTTACAATGGGACTCAAAGGCAAAGCATAATTTGTTCTCTTGCCAACAAATAATTGGCACTGAGTGTATTTCTACACCAAACGGTGCGCTTCTGAAAACATTGAGGGCCAATAGTATCCTACTCACATAATTTTCAGAGTGGTGGTTTTAGCACAAAAAAGTGTCTGTCCATAGAGCTATTATTAAATTTTTTTAGAATCCAATCTGATTGACATTTGTCTAAAAATTGGAGCAACACTCCGTCATAGTTTCTCTTGAATAAAATCCATTCCACCAATGCATACTTGGTGCCTTGCAGTCAATAGTATCTTCAATTATGGGAGGGAGGAGCCATTGGGCAATATCCCTTCTACATGTATAATGTTTGATCCATTACCCAGGATTCATCAGATTCAAACTAGTTCAAGAAGACTTGATCAATCTCCTTGTCAGGCTCAGAACCGAACTCTTGTGCAATATATTGACACAGGCCTTTTCCTTGCACCAACTTAGTTGTCTTGATGTCCACGTCATAGTATAGTATCTTGGTGATCCAATTGGCTCTTTTTTTAGTTATCTCTCCCTTGGTGATGTATTCCCTTACACTTGGGTGGGCGACCAAAATAATGATCTTTTTGGCTGACACTAGGTGTCGGAAATTTTTGAGACTCTTGACAATGGCAAATGCCTACTTCTCTACAAAGTTATATTTGGCCTCATAACCCCTGAGGATTCTCAAATGAAAATAAATTGGATGCTCTCCATTATCCTTCTCATCCTTTTGAGTGAGCACAAAAGCTATGCTATGATGGCCATTGTATACATATAACAAGAAATCTTTAGAGAAATCTAGATTGGCCACTATAGAAGTAGTAGAAATAGCCTTCTTTATCTGCTCAAAATCTTCTTTTCCTTTAGGAGTCCATTTGAAAATTATATTCTTCTTTAGCATCAAGGTGATGGGCCTTGTGATGTCTGTAAAGTCAAAAATGAAATGTCTGACAAAATTAATGTTTCCTAAGAAAGATTGTAACCCATTTTGGTTTACTAGTAAAGGAAAATCCAATATAGATTTGACTCATTCAGAGTCTTTTGCAATTCCTTCTTTGGACACCATAAAACCAAGAAGTTTACCTTGAGGTACTCTGAAAACACATTTTTTGGGATTTAAAGAAATCACGAACTTTTGGCACATCTGAAAGATCTGTTCTAGGTGATCAAAGTGATCAACCTCTACTTTTGAAAAGATGGTCAGATCATCCAAGTAAATCAGAATGATTGAATTGATCAATCTTGCAAAAGCAATGTCCATGGCCCGCTGAAAAGTCACACCAACATCTGAGAGTCTGAAGGGCATCTTTTCATATGTGAATGTACCCCTCTTGGTGGTAAACATCATCTTGTGTTGGTCGCTCTTGTTGACAAATACTTGATTGTACCTTGAAAAGTTGTCGATTAATGAGAACATCTCAGACCCGACCACTGTTTGCAAGATCTGATCCATGGATGGCAAAGTGTAATGATCCTTCAGTGAGGCCTTATTCAGGTCCCAAAAATAGACACAAATCTTGATGTTACCAATTTTCTCCCGAATTGGTACCAGATTAGACACCCAAGTTGCATGTTTAATCAGATAAATGATTTAGGATTCAATCAGTTTAGTGAGCTCTTGCGCCACCAGTGCTTCGACCTTCGGAATGACAGGCCTTTGCTTCTATTGGAAAAGCTTTGACCCCTCTACCAAGTCGATGGTATGCTGAATTATACCAGGGTTGTATCCTCTGAGATCATCGTACGTTCATGCTATAACTCCTTCATACTTAGAGCACAAACTCTTCAACCTTTCTCTATCTTCCCACTATACATTTCTTCTGACCTTCAATCTTCTATTGTTTCCCAACATCCAAATCTTCATAATCCTTTTCATTGGCTATGAGCCTTTGCTTTCCATTCCTCACATCTTCACAATCAAACAGATTCTCAAGGGAAATCAAACCCTAAGGAAGTTTGTTGCCCTTTAGCTGAATGACCTATCCTTCATATTTTTGGAATTTTGATTTTGAACAGTCAAAAGGCCATTCAAACTTTTGAATGAAGGTGGCTATCTGGGCATCATCTTCAAATACATTCCAGTTTTGGTCATTATCAAGAATTGATGGTTGGATAATAATGCAAACTACACTTTGTTAAGAGTTAGAAACAAGCTCAAACTATGACCCGATGGAAGCCATCTGACATGCTATATCATTTAGGGACTAGGGAATAACTTGCACATTTGAAGCTTCAAAACCTTCAATTAAGTCCCATTTCTGATGTCTATAGGCCTTCATCCATGTATTTTTTGCTACCGCTTGGCCATGTACTTGGCTTAATATCAACTCAAAATCTCCAAATACTTGCAATATTTTCAAACCCATCCACTCGGCAAGGAAAAGACAATGGATTAAAGCTTCATATTCCATATCATTATTTGAGCACGAAAACTAGAAATGATATGCCTTAAGGGTCTCAGATCCTGTTAGAGATAGCAATCGAACTCTTGCTCCAGAAACGGTCTTGCATTTAGCACCATCAAAGTACAAGGTCCACAAGCGATTATCCATCGGATCATCATAGCTTACCCGATCTTTTATTAGTTTCAGATGGACCGCATCATCATCAAATATGACATAAGTACCTAGTCCCATGGTATGGAAATTGCCAAATGGGTCAGAATTCATGAATTGGTTAAGGATAACCTCCTCTTCGGGGGTCCACATGCTTGCATCTTCTTCATCTTCTAACATTTCAACACAACACCCTTCTTGTTTTGAAAAAGAAGTATGTGCAACCTCAAAACAGAGAATTAAATTATCCGCTATGTGTTTAGAATGTAAAGATTCTGAGAGAATGTTCATCTTCACTCCATGCTTAGTTCTTAGTATCAAATGGGACCAATCTAGTGCCAAATATCTACCCAACTTCACATTGAAATCTCTAGAGAGACACATCCTGAAAACTAGGGGGATGTCGATTATTACTACGTCTTGTGAGACTGTTTGGCTTGGACACAAAAAAGGGTTAAGGATAGATATTTTATCTAGTCAACCATTGAAACCTTCTCTCCATCCAACTGCATGATTATATTTTCCAAAGGTTCATACTTGAGCACTAAGGCGTCGACCACTTGTTTTGGCATGACTGTCGTACTCGCTCCTAAGTCAATCATATTATTGTGTAGAAGCTTATCCCCCACAATTAATGTTAAAAGGAAAGGAGTGGGCTTTGGCTTTCTTACCTCTCCCTCTTTTTCTTTCTCTATGTCATTCATATAAGCTATGGTCTTCAGAATTTAAGGATCTGACGTGGGGACTTCATCTTTATTTGAATCACATAGTGGATTTTCATTCGTGTGCGACCTTGGTTCTTCATTTTGTAGTGCTCCTTCAAGCAACGACCTTCGCTTCGGGATGGATATTACGTCCCATAGAGAAACATTAGCAGGTGCTTTCTTCATTTTCTCTACTATGTTAAGCATTCTTATGGGTTGAACCTTGGGTTTGAATGGAAAAATCTCCCTTGGCTTCTATGGAAAGTGTTCTGTTGTGAAGAAATTCAATGTTTAATCGAGAAATTTTTTGGGCATTGACCAAAAAAATTGTTGCGGAGCTGGCTAAACAATCAGTTGAATAGTCAGTTCGGGTTGTTGTCTCTCTGATGATGGCAGCTGGAGATGCTGGGAACAAGGTAGAGCCTATGACACATATTCCCCGATGAGTCTTCTCTTGGATCTGGTATTGTAATACAATTTTACCTGCGGAGTGCTAGATGTTAGGGCTTCATTCACAAAAATTGTGTCCTATTCTTTCATCTAAGAGAAAAGCGCCTAATCAGGTGCTATGTCCAGCTCTTGTTCTATGGAAATCCCATGTATTTGCACTGTAAATTGAGCATTCTCCATCTTGAGTGACTCGTACCCTTCTATGGTAGGCTATGCGCCTTTGTTCCTCTGCTTCGCTATTCTTTGCTGCAAATTTCCTCTAGGGAAATTCCAAGGCATGTGTCTATCATTGCAAGGAAAACACCATACTTTTTCATGATCCGCCAAGTTGTTTTGGCATGGTACCAACTCTTTTCCATGGCTATCTTTGAAAATTTGCGATGGCATAGTAACCGAGACTATTTGGTTGGCGAAAGTTGCTTGTTGGCCTCCTCAACCTGAAGGTCCTTGATATGTACTTTGTTGATTCTATTGATAGAATGGTCTACCCCCTTGGTATTTTTGAGTTGATTTTTCAGAGGAGTTGCTTGCTACTGCTTGATGAGAACTAGCTCATTAGAAAAAGAACACATCAGGCTTTTCATAACATTAAGGTTCATCGCTATAGAGGAAGAACCCAATGTGCTTGGTTGTGTGGTAGGGTACATGTACATAGACTAGGGTGGAGTTGGGATCATCATTTGGGTCGCTAGAGTATTCAGAGAGAACTCTTCTCTAAGTGGAGCACATGAGATTTTTAGAAAAACAAGCATCGAAGGTCGTGGTGAAAGCTTTCCTGCATCTATCAAACTACTCTCCACATGGACTATCAGCTCATAGGCATCGAGTAGAGTATCTCCTCCTATGGAAGTTATTTGGATCACAATATCTAAACTAATGGCCTTCAGAAAGAACATGAAGGCCATAGTAGCTGGAGGTCATGCAGTAGTCGAGATCCTCTACTAGGTTTTGTTAAACCTAGTGTTAAAGTCACTCATAGCTTCTTGAAAGGCTCTCTTTATGGTGATCAGTTTATTTAACAGTGAGGAATGATCTCCCTTCTCTAAAAAGAATTCAAAAAATTTCTATCCAAGCTCATCCCACGAAGTGATATGACTGGAAGCTAGAGATCTATACCAGTCTTGAGCCTTCCCTTTGAAAGAAATGACCAACAATCTCATAGAAATATTTTCCTCCATGATATTGTGAACCCAACATACCTCTGCTACATCTTGAAGGTGTTCAGAAGGTGTTTTAGAATCCTCTCTTGAAAATTTTGGAATAGCCTTGAGGGCATTAGCGGGTTGGTGGACTAGACATCGGGTGGAGTAGGTGGCCGCAATGGACTACCATTGTCCCAAGTTACAAAATTTCTAGGAGTGGGAGGGGGTATATGGGCCATAGAGAAAAGATTCATGTAAATTGGATAAACTAGTATTCTTATCTAGAAACTTCAGCCTCCAAGTAGAGTAGACAAAGCTCTAAACTCTAGACTCCTACTTCTTACTCTTCTACTTCTCACAGGTGATACAAAACCTATGACTCTTCTTCTCCTAGGTACTGAAGTTGGTAACTAAGTGTACTAAAATTTACCCTTTGATGATTCTCTTGGTTGAACCTTGACCATGAAACTTCGAGTTTCCTTCCTCTGGTCTAATCTAGAGATATTTTTGACCTCTAAAAAGGCTTTTGGAATAGGTCCCATCGGGCATGCCAAAAAAAGAACTATTGATCATAAAAGACTGTGCCTATCTGATAATCTTATGGGAAATTCAGTGAGTGGGGGAAAATATGCGCCTCACTGAATAACTCAGGGATTTTTATAGAAAGTTGACTCTTCTCTGAGTTTGGGAAAAGGGAAAAGGAAATGTAAATAGTAAAACATGAAAAATGGTGAGGCGCCAATGCTTTTACAACATTTCAAAACCACAAGTTCTCCTCTATGAGTGATATGAGAGACACAAAACACCACTTCCCTTCATTGGTGGGAGGATAACGAATAACAAAGGCTTGATACAAGCACAAATCAAGTCATTCAATCGACCCTTAGGAAGTGTGTATTAAGATCTGAACCAAACATAGAAGTTCCAAATTTAACAAAAAAACATTCAAAAGCAATACAAAACTTTCCTCTTAATATAGCATATCATGAAAAAATGACAACCTTACAAAGAAAATGGAGAATTCCAATGACATAGTCTAGTTTCTAATGCTTATGATTTAGTCCTACACACAAATAACATGGAAATTCAATAACCAAAACTATTTAGATCAAGCAAAACATAGTGTTCTATTCTAGATGAAGATATAGAGAAACAAATATTGATAAAGACCATATCATGTATAGTTTCAAGTATTTCTTCAGAATAACTCGCATTTCAGATTTAGATGAACTATAAAACAAATATTGAATCCCAATCCAATAATAGTTTGATCATAAAATGGACATAACATGCTAGAGTGAAGTTCAGTGTTCTATAAAATTTTAAAAGAAATATTTCTATTAACTAAAACCTAAAGAAAAATTTTCCAACGAGAAATTTTTTGGAACCCCTGCTCCATGCTTCTATCTTCAATATATAGCCACCCATAGGAGAAAATGCTGACCTCCTCCAAAGTTAACGACTGCTAGATTTCCAAATCTGATAGCTTGGAAATCCAATTCTAGATCTTTCATTAGGTCGCTTAAATCCTGCTCATCAACTTTGAACTACCACATTTATGTCATTTAGATATTTCAACAGGATTAGCCCTTGTAATGGCTTTGATCCTAGAAGACGGTTTGGAAAAACCATGCCAGTCACCCAAGTGGCTTATTGGCACCGACTCACATCCCTTGACTAGAAAAAGGTGCAGCGCATTCCAACAGACTCTGTGTTGATCATCCCTTTTAAACAGTTGCATGGTGCGAAAGGATGACGTGTCAAAATTTCAGGTAATCTCACCTCTACGAAAAGTGGAAACAAGAAAATTTCTTCCAAATCGACACATGGTCCTACTTCCAACTAGAGAGAGAACAATCATTGAGACACGTGTAGCCACCATGTGACATATTGCGCATCTATCAGAAACACAAGCTCTTTGTGCGCGGATCACCTTGAAGACAAAAATAAAGCTGAAAGATAAAGATATACAAAGGAAAAAATTTCTTCAAAGTAACCATACCCCCAAGGTGGCGTATGAGTCTCAGATAACTAAATTTGGGCCACACAATCCAGAATGATTAATTTTTGATTGGTCACTTCATGTTTGTCGGGATTATCCTTGAAAAGATGCATTAATTAAGGCTTGTGGATGAAAAATAAGGCCAATAAAAGCATAAAGAAGCTCAATTAATTAATAAAACCCTATATTAGAGTGAAAGTGTAAGAAAAAACTTTACAACACCCTAAATGAGGCATAATTAAGTCCATTTATTTCACAAGAGCCCAAAAAAGTGTGCAAATGTAAAGGGATACGTTTTTCTACACTACATTTAGCCCCCACTTTAATGAGAGGAGGAACTTTCTTCAAACTCATACTAATGTATAAAAAATTGCACCAAGAGGGTCCACATATGCCAATAATAGTAAGATAGGATGAAAATAATGTATGAAGCAACAAGGCACAAGCATAAGACACAAGCATACACTACCAAAGACATATAGAGAAACCAAAAAAAAAACAAAGGGGTTTGATCAAGCTTCAATCATTTTTCCTGCACACTGTGGATTAGATCTATGTTGTTTGTCCAAAAATGTTTATTAGTGGAACATGATGCCCACTATGCAAACCAACTGTATGCTCACAAGGGCTAGTGGAACCTCAGGCCATCCACTAGGTGAGCCCCCAATAAGACACATACACATGCAATCGGTATGCACTCACAGAGACAAGCATGTGGCTATGAGAAAGTAACACCTAAGTTCAGCTCCCATACACACAAGCATATAAAATCTATACCTCCTAATAAATTTGATAAGGTGCCACACAACAATGAACTTCGAACTCCATTAGGTAACAAAATCTTCATATGCTCGATACTCATGAACAAGCAAGATGGCACCATAGGAAAGAAAAGTGTGTTATGCGAGGTGGCCATATAATAGTTATTGTAAATGAAAAATAGTGTAAGGTACATTCAAAGGTGTTTTTCTTAGTTCATGTAAGAGAGGACCAATTGAAGAATAGAAGATTCATAACTCAGGGGATGTAGTGTATCACATCAAGCCACTAAGAGAAATATAATATGCTAAGATAGATCACACTCTTGAAGGACGTCACACCCAATGTCACCACAAAGAGAAAGATGCATTGTATGAAGTAAGAAGACCACGCAATGAAACATGAGAAATGAAAAAGAATAATGCCAATGTATGCCCCCACTTTAAATAAATTGCTAGACACCATGTCGTGAGCAATTATTTTAAAGTAGCAAATGATAAATGCTAACAATAAAGAGGACATGAGAGCTTATTCGAAAATCCCTATGCCAAGTCATATGTTTCCAAATAAATGTACATCATGAAAAGGGGTTGCCTCCATAATGAAATCTTAAAATCACATAAGGGATCCATGGATTCAGGGTCAGTATCTCTTTGCTACAATGTTATTATAGAGCTCAAAACTATCATCATTCCCCAAATATGCATGGAACAAGAAGAATGACATGAAGAGAGAAAACACAAAGAAAAACCTTTTGGCTCAACATGGAAGAGACTTTAATGTCTCGATGCCTTGTGTTATCCCCAAAAAGAAAACACAAGACAAATGAAAAGATGAAGGAAAATATTTTGGGTCAACATGGAAGAGACATGAATGTCTCGACGCCTTGCGTCATCCCAAAAATGAAAATGTAAGAGAAAGAAAAATAAAAAGGTTTATGATATAGAGAACAATGTAGATATGAATAGAGGAATTCACAATGAGAGAGGTACAACAAACACAATAGTATGGGGAGATCACATTACATACATGCAATCACATAAAATAAACATCTAAAATAAAATAAAATAAAGACTAGTAAGATGCATGCGATTCAACCTATTAGGAGGCCTTTTGCATCCCAATCATGTTCATCATATATGGAAGGCAGAAAAATAGCCCAATGGACAATAGCAAGTGCAGATCTATGATCATCACCAAGTTCAACACTCTTCTTAGGGGAATTATCATTTAAGCTCATAGAAGAGGAAAACAATGTATTCAATTCATTATGCACTTTTTCATTAATTTTAGCAACCTCATCATCGTCATCAAAGTTAATCACAACAAGAGGTCAAATGATAATATCTAAAGAAGGCCTTAGATCCTCTTGCGGTATAGGATCTTTTTATTGTGGAGAAGAGGGAGACTCATCGTGTATTTCTTTCGTCAAGTCTGGATGTTGGTTTTCTTTGTTGTTTTCTTTGTTTAACTTTTGATCAATATCGCGATGTCTACGCCTATTCTCTCTAGCATTTCTATTTCTTTTATTTTGATTTTCATGTTGCACTTGTGTAGAAGTGGGTTTATCAACCACATGTTTTTTTTCTTCCCTTAGAAGAGGAACATAAGGAACCATGGGAGGCTATTCAACCACTTTCTCTTTAGCTTTGTAAAATTGTTTTATCTTAGAAGGCATGACAAGATTGCTTTCATTATCTCTTTTTCATTTATAGGAGATGAGCGAAGGATCTATCTTAGGTTGGTCTTGGTTATTTGGAAGATATTTAGGTTGATCATGGTTTCGTCAAGGATGGTAGGCTCAATCATAGGCTGAGGTATGTTTCTAAGGGATAGTTTTGTTGTGCATTTTTCCTTAAACATTTGATAGGATTTGAAAAAGAAGTCCTCATGAGGTTTAATAGGTTTCATAGGCCTAGGCCAAAAGAAATTCAATAAGAAATTACCATGGGAGGAAAAATGATTAAAGTCACTATGGTGCATAGTGAAAATTTTATTGTAAAAGGGAAACTTAAAGCATTTATGCATGACTAATGGGATGACATCCATTGAGCATAGTCATGGATAACCAAGTTTCACATGGAATTGGTTTGATGTTGAGATGATGGAGAATGAGACATCTAAATTTTTTGGTGTTATTTGCAAAGGAAGGGTGATCGATCCCATCATAGGGCATACAAAATCATTATGCATCTTTATCCATGCTTTCAGTTTATCACATGTTTCTTGATAGAGTTCATGCACAAGTAAGAATTCCTCGTTGTTAACATTATTTCCATAGATGGGATCAATTAATATCTCTTAGTGGGCTTGGCATTGATTTGTTCGAATATGTAAAGAGGACCATCAAGTGCATTTCTGATTATATCTTTAGATGAGAAAGCAATGTCAAGAGGATTTTTAGTTCTGTCCTTACGAGGTTGAGTTTCAATCAATGCAACCAAACCATTGATAGGATTTTTTTCAATAGTATCCATAGGATATTTTTTATCAGTATCCATGTTGTCATCATTCGTGTCAACATTCATCACATCATTATTTTTAGTTTCACTACCTTTGACAAATGAAATGTTATGATTCGACATAGGGTTGGTAAAGATTTTCATATTTTGGCTAGGAGGGGCAAGAAACTTATTTCCTTGATCATTAACACCTCCAATTGAAAGTCTACTGGAATCAATGAGGTCTTCCACAAGATGTTTAAGATGCTTACAATGTTTTGTATCATGTCCATTTTGTCAGTGATAATGGCAATAAGCATTTGATCTAAAATTCAGAGGTAAAGGCTTATTAGGATTGAGAGTTTTAACAGGAGGAAAATTGATCATTTTTAGTTCTATTTAAGTTGACACTATGTTATGAAGGGTATCAGGTAAATGAGTGAACTTTCTAACTGGATCCCCAAATGTGAAAGGAGATGTGTTCCTTATAGCAGCCTCTTGGGTATCAACGTGTTGAGTCATTTTTTGAGGGGGATTAAGTTGAAGGAAACCTTTATTCTATTTTCTAAAAGGTTGATAATGATTTTGATTTGCGAATTCAGATTTTTTAGGTCAGTTAGAGGTGGGTTTTGTGTCACGACTACTAATCAAGTTTTGATAATCATAAAGGGTAGTACATAAGTGTATGAAGGAAGTAAAATTTATCATGGTAAGCTTATCTTGTATCTTAGTTTTCAAATTCTCAATGAACATTCGTTGAAGGTGAGGATCATGAATCTTTACGTCGATTTGGGAATAAAGAAATTGGTAGCATGAAATGAACTCAGTAACTTTTTAATCATCATTTTTCTTATATCTCATCAAATTAGCTAAAGTCATCTTAGGAGTCATGTGCACTCGGAAATGGTTTATAAATGCCTCAAAAAGTTCATTGAATGAATGTATTGATTTATTCGGTAGTGAGGAAAACCATTCTAAGGTGGTATCCTTCAAGGATCTAGGGAAAATCTTAGCCAAGATCTTATCATCAATGAAAAATCACTACATAAGGTAGTGTAATCAGAAACATAGTTAGAAGGATCTCCCTTCCCCCATATTTATCAAATCTAGGAATCTCTAGACCTTGTGGTATCAAAATTCTCGATATCTTCAAGGATAAGGGATTGCTTTTGATGTATAGTAAGTAGGGTGGCTATTTTGATTTTGGTTTATGGTGGAAACTTGCTTTTGAAGGGATGAAACGGTTTGCAAAAGTTGATTTATGATGGTGTCATTGGATGTATTTTGAGATGGAGGTGAATATGGTGGAGGTGTATATGTGTTTGAGGGAAAAGTGAATGGAATGCTTATGGGAGGTGAAGTGGTAGGATATATGACTTGTGATGCCACAAAGGTACTAGGAATGCAAGTGGAAATACCCAAAGAAATACATTACTAGTAGGTTGGATTGTTGTTGTAACGTGAGGGTTGGTATAGGTAGGAATAGAAACAACGGTTGTGGGAGGAGTAATTTTCATTCCTCCTTGACTTTGGGCATTATTCGAAAGTAAATTAGAGCTAGTCATTGAGGTAAGATGTTTTCCAAAAATCTGAACTATGTTATGTGCAAGTTCTATTCCTTCTTCACTTTCAATCATGTGATGTATATTATCCATGGTAGGGATAGCTATGGTTGAAACATTTTTAACCCTCACTTGATTTTGTAGCTTTGCTAATTCTTCATGGATTTGAATCATGTTTTCGTGTGGAATACTAGCAACCATTGTTTGAACATTTGTCACACTACTTGAGGGAAAAGAGTTGTTAAGGGTATACTCCATACATAATGAACTAGTGTCAACACGAGTAGTGAAAGAGATAGATAACCCAAGATCCATGATGATTGTTCTATCGTGGGATGACATGAGTTTCAAACTTCATCTCACTATAGTATTAGCAATAGGACACCAAGTTGTAAATATCATGCAAGGGGTAATCTATGAATGCAATGAACACAAGCTAAATGTCATTCTCTAATTTTGAATGAAATTAAGCTAGATACAATGAAATGAAGAAAAAAAAACTTAGAAAACTAAAACAAATAACTAATAGTAGAAAACATAGACACAAAAATAGAGTTTTCAATGCTATGAAATGCAGTTTAAGATCTGAAATGGGACTAAATCGCCTAGAGGGGTCTATGAGTCCCAATTATATTTTTTCAAGGACTCAAATGCTAATAAACAATCAACACATAATACTTGAAAATTAGGCAAAATCACCTATACTGGGACTAAATTTCCAAAAGGGGCGTATGAGTGCCAATCCAGGTTTTTCAGGGATTCATATGCCGATAAATAGTCAACACAAAATACTTAGAAATCAAGAAAAATCACCTATACTTGGAATAAATTGCCCAGAGGGGCGTATGAGTCCTAGATTAGGGTTTTTGCACAAATTTCAAGAAATCTTGAGTGAATTTTAGGTTTTATAGTTGAATGATGTCTATGCTTAGTGTAATTAAAATTTTCAAATGAAATTTAATGATGTAAGATGCAAAATGCAACCTATATGCACTCTCACTAATGCAAGATTTTAGAACCCTAGATGCAAATTAACTAACACAAAACCTAATGCACAGTTAATGAAATCTAGATATAGGACTATGATGAACTCCAAATAAAAAATAAAGGTGTTGTAAAGGCTAGGTTCACCAAAATGAAACCTAGGAAATAGGGTTCCACCTTTTGGGAGATGGAACTTGGGGACCTAATTTCACTTAGTTTCACTAAAGGAAAACCCTAGATATCTCAATAAAGGATTGAATAAAGGAATGATATCTACTAAAGGTTGTAATAGGGTGTGATTAAAGACTAAAGAGGGGTTCTCCTCCAAGCTAGGGCTTCGAAAGAAAATAAATGTAAAAGATGTGAAAAACCTAGCTATATGACTAAAATTATGAAACTGAAATGTAGAATAAAAGACTTAGAAGGTACAAAGGTGCACCTAGAAACTTGAAGAAGCTTGAATTAAGATTTAAAATGCTAGAAATACTGATTTTGATGCACACTAGGACTTATATTCCAGTAGGGGTAATTTAGTCCCATTTTAGGGTTTTAGGTTGAAATCAGAATCTAGAACTGTTGAATCATAATCTACAAAAAAAGTTTGAAAATAGGTATACTGGGACTCATACACCAAAAGTGGTGATTTAGTCCTAGTATTAGGGTTGCTCTAAAACTATGATATCCTCTAATGAATTCTTAGAGCTTCCTTCTTGTCAAATCTCTAGCTCTAAAACGCTAAGTTTTTCTCTATAGATGACTTTCCATGATCTTGCAAGGTAGATGACAACTTTGAGAACTTCACAATCTTGACAAATTTTCTCCAATCTTTCTCTTCAATGGATATTTAACCTAAACCACCTAGATCTACAATCACACCTAAAAGCAAGGGATTTTTTTTTTTTGTTAGTGGATAGGGGTTTGCCTTGGTCAAACCAAATAGAAAGGAGGAATTATGAATGAATAAATGTGCAATGTTACAATTCACCAAACCCTTGAAAAGGATGTTACAAACATGTATGAAATACCTAACATGAATTTGGATCTTGAATCTTGCTTGAATGGTATAGATCTTGACCTGAATGCTTGCTTGAATCATAAAACCCTACATCACAAATGTTAGCTCAAAAAGTAAACATGATGCATGATGATTTTGACATGATGCTTGATAGTTGAATAATGCTCTAAAATGCTTGATAATCAATCTTGAATACTCTTGAATGCTATAATTTTTTTATCTCAAAAAGGTGCTAGATGACTTGCAAACTAGCTAGGTCACTTGATTGCTTGTTAGGAGAAAAATGAGTGAAATAACCTTGTATTTATACTTGTTTTTGGCTAATTTCCTGAAATTGCAACACTACAAGCCAACATCAGATCTAGGAGAATAAAATCATCTCAAGAATTTGAATTTAAATTAGGTCTAAGATAAGTGGGACTCATACGCCATTTCTGGTGTATGAGTCCCATTAGGCTAAGCTTGGGGCACATTTTTCAAGAAAGGCTTAATTCAATGTGAAATCTAGATTGGGGCCCTAAAAAGTAGGTGGGACCCATATTCCCAAGGTGGTGTATCTGTCTGAGATCATTAAATATGGGTCATACAATCCAAAATCATCAATTTATGATTGGTCACTTGATGTTTATCGGGATTATCCTCGAAAATATGCATTCATCAAGGCTTGTGGATGTAAAATAAGTCCAATTAAAGCATAAAGAAGTTCAATCAATTAATATAACCCTAAATTAGTGTGAAAGTGTAAGAAAACACTTTACAACACCCTAAATAAGGCACAATTAAGTCCATTTAGTTAACAAGGGCCCAAACAAGTGTGAAAATGTAAAGGGATACATTTTTCTACACTACAAAAATAAGAAAGTGTAGACATGGAAAATGTACAATTTGATCCGATGCACTTGATCCTGATTAGTAACGTCATTTCTTCCTGAATCACACTCTCAGCATATCATCACATTCTGTCTCTTAATTAGATAAATCTCTATTTATTTAATTAGGTCTTTCTCCTCTTTTGATTGAATTAATCAATTAACCCTACAATCCCTTTTAATCAAATAAATCATTTTATTTGATGAAAATTCTTAAATTCTTCTCACTAAATTGAATAAATTAAAACCTTATTCAATTTAATCTAACATTATCCCTTTGGTTAAATAAATCAAAAACATTTACTTAATCATTTTCCTCTCAATTCTTGATTTAAGTCAATTCTAAAATTTAAGTCAAAATTGTCAAATCAAATAATCTCCACTTAAATTGATCAAATCTTGATTAATTTAATCTCAATCACTAAAATCCTCTAGAGAATGCAACTTGCATATGAAAATATATTTAATCGATTTATTAAATCTCTATTTTCTCTCAAAATGGAATAAAAGGAGGAATATTCCCTCAAGTTTGAATTCAAAAATCCAAACGGATGGGTACATCCAACAAATTATTCACTCCTCTTACACATCCTTGTGCATTGAGCCAAATGGCCTTTATTTCATTCCTTTTTCCCTCTCACATGTCATTTCCTCAATTTCAAATTCGACCTAATTGCATTTATTGGCACTTTGGCCAAAATGTGCTCATTCTTCAACCATTCACATCTTGACAAGTGGCACTTGGCCATTGGATGTTGAATGATCCCACATTCCTCAAATATTTGTCTTTCTTCCAAATGCAAATCTATAAATTGGAGGCTTCTCTCCTCATTCTTCATCTACAATCTCATGCAAAGTTACTCTCTTCACATTGAGAATTAATTTTGTGCACTTCTCTTCATGTGTTCATCATTTTCACAATTTGATAGCTAGGTTATGCCAAAATCTCATCAAGGAGATTCAACTATCCACACATCATCAAAATTTTCAACTAAGGATTTGGGAAAGGGCCAATTTTGACACATCAATTGGGACCAATTCCCCCATGGGATCAAGAGTTTGGTTAGTTTAGGTAGATTTAATTTGGTTATTGCATTGTTCTTCATTTCCTTTCTATCTAAGTTTTCATAAATGGATTTCATGGGGAATCCTTGTTTCACCTTGCATTGTGATCTAATAATGTGTTTGTTTGTTGCTTGTGTGCATTTTTGAAATTGGGGTTCACATTTTGGGTCTTGAAGGAGGGCACATCTCAAGAATTTGATCACATTTTTCAGAAATGCCTTGCTTTTTTAACATTTTTTGTGTGCATAGGAAACTGCGCTGCTGATAGTTTGTGTGGCAATATATTGCACCACTTTCAGAGGTGTGGCACCATATTTCACCAAACGTTTCCTAAACTGTGTCGCACCCACTTTCTTGCTCAAAATATTCAAAATCTTAAACTCTACCATGGAATTTTGAGTTGCAAACTGCACCGCAATTGTGCTGTCTGTTTCCTATAGAGCATCGCACTCAGTCAAAGTGTGGTGCTATATTGCACCACTAGGTTTCTAAACTGTGCCGCATATGCTAACTACATTATTGGTTGATAGGAAGAAAATTAAATCTGGTTTTTTTTTTAACATGTGTTGTTTTGTTTTTTTCTTTTTATTTCTTGACTTGTTTACTGCTTTTGCATCTTCTAGGTTTAACTATTTTGCAAGTAAATGCGAGGAAGGAAGCAAGATGGATAATTCCATTGGGACATCAACCTCATCCTATACAAAGTGTTTTTGAACACTCTGGTGTTGTTTAACACTTTTAAGAGAGCCTTTAATCTCCTTTAAATGAAATTTGTTATCTTCTATGCCTTAGGAAACAATAATTTTTTCTTTTGGGCTCTAAAAAGAACAACACAAATTTCCTTTTAAAATTTGCAAAAGGCTTAAAAATAATCTTAGGAATAATCTACTAGATTTGGTTGAGGTTTAACAATTGAACAAAACAAACTTCACATCTGATTTAGTGCTTTAAAAGGAATTCATTTTGCTTTGAAGGTTTAAAATGAACAAGTGTTGCTTTGTCTTGTAATTTTTTATTCAAAATAATATCATCAGAAGGACGTATGAACTTCTCTTGTCCCTCATGGTGATCTTGAGAATCAAAATCTCTTTTTGTGATCTTAGGTTGAATAAAATAATTGCCTCCACACTTCATTTTTGGATTAAATTTGAACAAAACATCTTGCGAGTGTGAGCATGGTATATTGCGAGTGTTCTCCCTTTTTTTTTTAACAAAGGTCGATTGAACTACGGGATATGCTTGCTTGCTTTTGTTTATCTTAGCGGGCATTCCTTGTGGGAAAAAGTAATCACCCAAGGGAATGACCCAATCGGGAGCACGCTAAAGCCAAGTGACTTCCACCCAGGATATAAGTGTGGATATTGGAACAAAGGCCAATATCACGAGGATTATTCTGACAAGAAGGGCAGCAATGGTCTCACCACATGGATAGTCCCCCACGAACGGAATGCTCGCATTAAAAACCTTGTTTAGCTAAGGAAAAAATCCTATCTATTTGTTGGTGCAAAAGGTCATGTACTTTGAAGCCGCCCCATGTTATACATATGGTTCTATTGTAGAGATGAAAAGTATGGCATGGGCGATTCATGGGTATTGATGCTTGGATGATTCGAGAAGTGAGTTCACTATAAGGGGGAGCCTATGTGGTTAAACATCTAATCATCTGCACTGAATATGCACAGCTAGATTTTTCCAAGTGGGAATGCAACAAATATTGTCTTTTCAGCCTAGGGATTGTACATGTTGCTAAAATCAAAACACATTTCTTGGTTCTAAAATATTGAAAACAAACATTCATTAAAGCTTCAAAATTTCAAAGTCTTTGGAGGAAAAAAATACCCTTGACAAATCCAGGTGCTCTTGCTTGCCCTAGGGAATTTTTCCTTAGAGGTTTCTAAGTGCTTGGATTTAATCATCATTTGTTTTCTCCAAAGTCAACTTAGGAAACTGTGCTCTTGAAACCTTGATTTTCACATAATGGACCTTGTGGAATGAAAAGGGATTAAAGACATAGACATCTAGTTTGAAATCATAAATAAAGAATGTGCTTTTGGTAAAAGGAACTCATTAAGCAAAGATAAAGACAATTGGACCTCACATGTGTTTCCTCAAATGATTTCTCGAAAAGTCAAAATCCAAAAGCCAAAGTTCAAGAAGATTAGCCAAAAAGCTTGTGAGGAGCATCTCGAAAGGCTTTTTGAGGTTAGAGAAAGGTTGGTGTATAATTTATACAAGAAGGCTTCAAAGAACAATCCAAGTTTGTATGATTTCTATTATCAACAGAATCAAACTCTTTTTGAAAGGTTTGCTTTTCTCACATAGGAAGTATGGAATGTTCTTCAATACCGAGGTCTTGTAAAAAAGAGTCTTGTCTAGGTCAAGTCTATGATCAAAATCATCACTCTCATCCCAACAACAAAATTTTGAGAAACTTTGAAACATCAGCTATGCTAAACTTAAAGGAAACATCAACATCACTCTATTTGACTTAATACACCTAGTCAAATTATCAATCCTCTTGAATGAATTTACCTTTAGGATAATGCAACTTCCTAAAGTCTATTAGTTCATGATCACTTTGGTTGGCTTAACACACTTAGCCAATTCATTCTCTTGTGTGAGTTTTCTCTAGGATAACACAACTTCCTAGGGTTTACAAGTTCACCATCATCTTGTTTGGCTTAACGCACCTAGTCAAACTATCAAAATCAATCCATGCCTTAAAAATTTTAGCATCACCTCTGCATCATCCATCTATCTCATCCCCATCATCACCCCTTTTGATCCTTGGACTTTCCTAGTTCTTCTCTTTTTGTACCTAAAGATTAAGATCAAACGGTCTCTTATTTATAGTCCAAACAAGATCACAACACAAGAGGAACATGGAAAATACCAAAGAAACATCAAATTCCAGTGACTTGAGTCAAGTAACCTCCGAAATAAACCTTGCGGGATCGAGCAATCCCCCAAAAAACTCTTCTCTACCATCAAAAAATCCTCAAGAGGAAGACTATGATGAGGAAATCATGCACGAAGACTTGGGAATGACACAAAAGGAAATAACTGAAATGATTCAAAGTCCAAAGAATCATAGAATTGTTAATGCCATGCTAAAACTCAATCCTTCTCTATACATATGTGTGTTGATCAAAGGAGGGGCACAATTCCCTTCTGACCTTGACGTGAGTACTAGTGTAGAGAGGCCTCGTGAAAGCACATCCCTAATGTCACTCCCAAACATCACTCAAGAAATTCCCCAAACCATATCGACAGTTGCACCAACCTCACCATTTGTTAACAAGGGAAGTTTCATGTTTCAAGAATAGCAAAAAAATCACCTTGTAAACAATAAGGAGGTAAATATTAGCACCACATTGGATAAATCCATCACACCCATATGTCCCACTTACGTTCCATAATCATACAGATTCATCATCATTTCACACAACGCCAACCTATTCATTGAACATACAAACTTCTCTCCCCATGATTTCGTAAGGAGAAGGTGGTTTGTTCTGAACAAAGGGAGTCATTGACTCATTCTCATCACCACTATTCCCTCCATTTCCACTCACATCCATATCACCTCTTGGGTTGGGTCTTCCCCCCCTACCCACCACTAGCTTCTCAAATCAAGGCAATCTAACCATCACATCAAATCCTCTCCTTTTGACAGTGGCATCACAACAACAGGAGGCAACCATTCAAACCACTGTGGTCAATACATCAACCGGTCCCCAAATCGCCCAAAACATACCTTCTCAGGGACTGAGCATCTCAACCACACCACCAACAACCCAAGTCCAAGCTACCAACAAAACCCCTCCACCCACGACAATGGGTAGCACCAACCCCAATCCACCACCAATCCCACCAAAAGCCAAAGTGACGAATTCATTCATCACACTGATTTAGGCAGTCCAAAAGGCCAATCATCAGAGGATACTTCAACAAAATCAACAAGTTGCTCAATAAGTGCAAGCACAACTAGCTTCCCAACAAGTTGCACAAGTTGCACAAGCCCAACAAGCTGCACAAGTTGCATAAGCCCAACAAGCCACACAAGCCATGCAAGCAAGCCAACAAGAATAGGCCCAAGCCCAAGCCTAGCACCGGCCTCAACAAGCACAAGCACAATACCATGCACAGTTGCAAGCAATTCATCAGCAAGCATACCAACAAGCCCTGCAATATTTTAAGGCACAAGCTAAACAACAAGCTTTTTTGGTGCAACAACAACTAGACCAACAACAAGCTTTGTTGGCACAACATCAGCTAGACCAACAACAAGCATTATGGGAACATCAACAATAGGACCAACAACAAGCTTTTTTGGAACAACAGTAGAAAGATCAACAACAAGCATTGTTGACACAAATGCAGGCATATCAATAGTCCTTAAACGCATAGCAGAGCTTGCAACAAACCCCCACCAATACCCCTCTCATCAATCAAACCCTACCAACACCTCAAAACACATTCATCCCGCCTCTTGATCTACAAAACGATGTCACAACATAAATCAAACTACTCTCGTAGCAGGTGTTGGACCTCCAAGTGGGAAAAATAACCAGAATTCTAGGCAACTTGTACCCCTATCGATTTGACAAAAGGCTTACGATGCTACCATTCCCATAGGGATTCAAGATCCCCAAATTCAATAAGTATAATGGGATAGGAAACCCTAAAAATCACGTCAGGGAATTTCAAGTGCATTGCATGGAGGTCACATATGATGACACATATCTAATGCGACTTTTCCCTCGAAGTATGACTGGTCCTACCATGGAATGGTTTTCTCACCTACCCATAGGCATTAAAACATTCCAAGAAATCATGGAAGCTTTCCTTAAAAACTACGCATTTAACATGAGTGCAGATGTTAGTTTGGAAGAACTATCAACACTCAAGAAAATAAAATGAGATCTCTTCACATCCTTCTTGCAAAGATGGAAATCCAAGGCTAATCAGAGCAAGTGCACCATGCCAGAAGAACAACAAGTTTGCACAATCATATCCAATCTAGATGAAAACTTGGCCTTCTACTTAAAAATGCAATGCATCACAATGTATGATCAGTTGATCCCAAAAGTGCACAATATCAAAAGAGCCCTTACTGCACGAGGAGGTGCATCAACATTTCCTCCACAGTAGGATAATCACCTATCCACCAATTATAATGATAAACCTTGAACATGGTCAAGGAAGAAAAATACCACAAGCGATGGACTGGTGGATGCTAAGGTGGTCATTAGTGCCCCTAAGTAGAACATCCAGACCCATCAAGCACAGAATCATAATCACAATAATGTGCAAACTAATACAGTGGCACAACCACAACCGCTTCTTAGCAATCAAATCAACAATTTGAACAATCAAGGAGGACCAACTCCCTGAAACAAATTTCCCCTCAAGCGGAAGTTCACAACCCTTGGGGAATCAATTGAATCCATAATGAAGAAGTTGGTCAAGGAAAATCTCATCAAAATTTCCAACTCTAAACAATATGTAGAACCTATGACGAAGCCACCATGGTACAATGAAAATATCCTTTGTGATTTTCCCAAAATCAAAGGGCACACAACTGTAAATTACATGAGGCTAAAAAACATCATTCAGGACCTTATTGAGGACAAAATCATCAATGTCGAACAACCACCTAGAAATCAAGACCTCAAGATATACACAAATCTAATGTTGAATGATAATCAAGGGGATAATCAAGGAAAAAACAAAGGAAAGAAAACGTATGCTAGCGCAAACCTTGCACATGAAGAAATTGTCGCATGCGTGGATGAAATGGTAACCGTTATTAATGTAAAAGGAGCCAATGCCGATTATGGAGTCACTACACCTAATAGAAAGGTTACTATTGTAGGGGCATCAAATCCAGCTAAGACCCCCACTACAAATACAAAATCCATTCCTTACAACTATAGTGTCAATGACTAGCTAAAGAGAACCCCTACCCAAATATCCATCATGGAATTTTTGAAAAAAATTGCCGCCCATAGGAAAATCTTTGATGAAGCATTAGGTGCATCCACCATCTCAACCACCCTTGATGTGAAACAATTCCAAGCTATGGTTGGTAACATAGTTACCCCAAATTTCATCACAATCTCTGATCAAGATTTCCTCACCCAACCATCTCATAGTCGTACACTTCACCTTCAAGTGCTCATTCACAAAAATAAAGTCAAAAGGGTCATGGTGAATGGAGGTGTAGGCCTTTACATCTGTTCACTCAAACTCATAAAAAACTTGGGATTCTTTGAGGATTCCATTGATAAGAACAAAGGCATCACCATAAGAGCATATGTTGATCAAGAAATAGTGTGTCAGGGCACTATCAAAATCCCAATCCAAGTGGGACCAACAACCATGGGGACCACTTTTCAAGTGCTTGATCTCAACCTACCATACAACATCCTCCTAGCATGCCCATGGATCCATGGAATGAAGTCATTTTCCTTGACATTTCATCAATGCTTCAAATTCCTATACAAAAATCAAGAGGTCACTATACATGGTGATCCAGAGCCATTTTCCTATTGCAAAAAACTTGGAAGCCAAGTTTTATAAAATTCCCTAGGTCCCGAAAAATGATGAGGGCCCATCCACTTCATATATAGATCCGTCCAATCTTTCCTCCACTTCTGTGACAAAGAAACCTACCATCCCTGATATATCTGACATTAAGCTTATGATCCATGACAACGGATGCAAAGATTACAGAATGAGAAAAAATTATTTTGTTGTAGGAGAGTTACCACAATCTCCTAGGTCACATGGGCAACCTCACATAGCTAAAACACTTGTCAGCACTATTAGGGCAGATCCTTCTGGATTTTACCATTGGGGGGATCTAAGTCAGGAAAATGTGGAGGAGAAAGACATTTCAGGCACTCTATTCCATGATGAAAGACCCATAACCCACTCTACCCATGGATGAAGCCAACAAAGGATTAAAAATAATGCTTGGTATGGGCTACAATGGGAATGAAAGCCTTAAAAGAAACAATGATAGATGAATGGAGCCCATCATTGTAGAAAGAAGAATGAGAAACCTTGGCCTTAGATGTACCCCTCTAATTTTAACCGTACGTGGTAGAGGTAATCCTAGTAGAGTAGTTAGGTCCTCTCCCCAATTATTAGCAGTCGCCCTTCAATTGCCCATATCCATAGGTCTACCCTTAGATAATTTCACTTTTGATGTAACTAATACATGCACTAGTAGTGACGATGAAGTTACCATAATGGACCTTCCCATGCTTTTTGAGAATTTCACCTTACTTATGATTAGTGCCTCACCCACTGAGTCAAACCACCAAAATCATAAAATAAACTTAGTATACCCTCAACTCATCAACTATGACCAACAAGGACCGTCGATTCTAGACTCATTTGAAAATGATGAGGCTCTCTTAGAGTTCTTGAGACTAAGGGATACAGTTCCATACAAAGATCACAAAGTCGGGTTTGATATCACATTGGACACTCAAGCATATTATGGGGAGATGATTGAGTCTTTCAGTCGCAAAAGGAAAAGAATGAGAATAAGCTTGGAGTTGTTGAGTGAAAACCACACCGTGATACTCTCTAACCAAAAAATAGTAAAATTAAAGGATGCATCTAATGGTGAAAACCTCTCTGAGGCACCGAAAGATGAGGGATTCAATCTCCCCCCTACAACACTACATTAGGAGAAATCAATAGTTTTGGTAGAACAATGTAACCCTGTCAACTTGGGAACAGAGGCAACACCACAGATCACCTTCTATGCAGAGTCACTTTTGACAAAAGAACAAGAACTATTGGATGCATTTCTAAAGGAAAGAAGGGTGAACTTTGCATGGACCTATGCAGATATGGAAAGTCTTGATCCGGAGATCATAGTTCATCACTTGGTTGTTTACCTAGGAGCAAAGCTAGTTAGACAAAAATTAAGAAAAAAACATCCTCAAATAGCCTTGATAGTCAAGGTGGAATTGCAGAAACTCCTGGATGTTGGCTTCATATGCCCAATTGATTATCCAGAATGGGTATCCAATCTTATGCCAGTTTCAAAGCCAAATGGGGGCATCCATATTTGCATTGACTTTAGAGACCTCAACAAAGCATCTCCCAAGGATGATTTTCCACTACTTAACATTGATATAATAGTGGACATGATAGCCGGACATGAGATGCTATCACTCATGGATGGCTTCTCGAGGTATAACCAAATAATGATCGCAAAAGAAGACCAGCATAAGACCGCATTCACATGCCCTTGGGGCACCTTCTACTGGAATATGATGTCATTTGGGCTAAAAAATGCAGGGGCTACATATTAGAGGGCCATGACACTAATTTTTCATGACATGATACACAAAATTGTTGAAGATTATGTGGATGATATACTAGCCAAATCAAAGAAAAGACAAAATGACATAGCAGCCCTAAATGCCATTTTTGACAGACTGGAGAAGTACAAGGTCAGGCTCAACCCCAAGAAATGTGTCTTTGGGGTACAATCGGGAAAAATTCTAGGATACATAGTGTCAATGAGGGGAATAGAGGTGGATCTCACAAAGGTCAAAGAAATCCTTGACATGGAAGCACCAAGGACACTGAAACAACTCAGCGGCTTGCAAGGCAGACTCCAATCCATTCTGAGGTTCATAGCACAACCGGTAGACAAATAGATTTCATATTCACATCTACTCCACAAGGGAGTAGCATATAAGTGGGATGAAAAGTGTGAATAAGAATTTAACAAAATCAAAGAATATCTACTCATGCCACCGGTGTTAATGCCACCCATTGTAGGAAAACCATTGATTTTATACATTTTAGCAATAACAACAGCCCTTGGAGCACTTTTAGCTCAACATAATGAAAATGGGACAGAGAGGGTCATCTATTACATCAACAGAACAATGGTAGGGCATGAGCTCAACTACACACCAATAGAAAAAGCTTGCCTATCAGTCATCTTTATAGCCCAAAATTTCAAACACTACATGCTAGCTCATCAGATCAAGCTGATCACCAAGATCGATCCCCTAAAGTATCTACTATCAAAGGAAATGCTTAGAGGAAGGATGGCTAAGTGGGTCATGATAATATTAGAACATGATATTGAATATGTAGAGAGAAAATAAATCAAAGGACAAGTTATTGCAGACCAACTAGCAGTGGCTCCAATCTATTTAGAGAATCCACTCATATCAAAATTTTCTAGATGATTCCATCTTTAATCTCAGCATAGCCGATCATTGGAAACTCTAATTTGATGGTTCATACACACAACATGGATTAGGATCCTGTGTTTTCTTCATCACCCCACAAGGGGATTGTATACCTAGATCCTACAAATTGGTATTCCCCTGTACTAACAACATTGCAAAATACAAGGCTTTAACCATAGGTCTCAAGATTGTGGCATAGTGGTAGATCATGGCACTAAAGGTTTATGGGATTCATAACTTATTATCAACCAAGTCAATGGCGAGTACCAAACCAAGGATGACAAGCTCACACCATAAAAAAAGTTAGTAGAAAGCCTCAAAGAATCATTCATTGATATCACTTTTGAGCAGATACCAAGGGTTAAAAATAGAGCAACTGACACCATGGCAACAATTGGATCCTTACTAGATATTCCTCACAATGTCTCAAAACACAAATTCTTGGTAGAGCAGCTTCTCATACCCACATTCAAGGTACCAAAGTCAAAATATGCGTGCAAACTCATTGGTCCTAGTGATCTCTAGTATCATGACATCTACACCTACC
The DNA here is from genome assembly GCA_007115665.2 of Sequoiadendron giganteum. Classification (NCBI taxonomy): domain Eukaryota; kingdom Viridiplantae; phylum Streptophyta; class Pinopsida; order Cupressales; family Cupressaceae; genus Sequoiadendron; species Sequoiadendron giganteum. The sequence continues at coordinate 81,789,650 of CM021105.1, forward strand.
TGAGAATAGGAGTCCTCTCAGTTGACATAACCCCAAACTTGAAAAGAGAATTCGTCAAAAATTCCACACATTTTTTCATCTTAGGAGAAATCCTTTACCATAGGAGCATTGAGGGGACCCTTTTGCATTGCCTAAATCCCAAGGAGGCCCTAACTGTTATACCTAAAGTACATAACGGAACTTGCGGTTCACACTCAAGTGGTATGACCTTGGCCAATAAGTTGTTGAGAACTGGATACTATTGGCCAACAATGGAAAGAGAAACACATGAATTTGTCAGAAAATGTTTACAGTGCCAACAACATGGAGACCTCATTCATGCACCAGCTCAGGAGCTCCATCCTATTGTTACACCATGGCCCTTTTCACAATGGGGGCTTGATCTCATAGGAAAAATCACACCCACCTCATCCAATGGCCACAAGTTTATCATCATCGCCACAAAGTATTTCACAAAGTGGGTCGAAGCAATTCCCATGACCTACATAACTAGAAAGTAGATATCCAAGTTCATCTTGAACTATTTAATTTTTCGATTTGGCATCCCCCAATATATTATCTCTGATAATGGGACACCTTTCAAGAATGAATATGTATGTGACTTATGCAATAAATTCAAAATCCAACATCACTTTTCAAATCCATAATACCCCCAAGGAAATGGCCAAGAAGAAGCTAAAAACAAAACCATTCTGAAAATCCTTAAAAAGACAGTCAATGACTCTAGTCATGACTAACATCTGCAGCTAAATCCCGCCTTATGGGCCTACCGCACTAGCACCTACATGCCAACAGGTGCCACCCCATTCTCTTTGGTCTACGGATTAGAGGCCATCCTCCCAAATGAGATCGGGCTCCCATCACTGAGAATATCATTGCAAAACCTCATAACATATGAGGAATACTATATTTCAAGGTTGAGTGAGCTAGAGTTATTAAATGAATGACACAAGGATGCCCTCAATCATCTACAAGTCTATCAGAACTGCTTGAAGTGCAGCTACAACAAAAAGATTAGGAGATGCACCTTCCAAATCGGCAAACTTGTGTTGAAAGAGAACTAGAAGAATGTGCCAAATCTAGAAAGCAAGGGAAAAATTGAGCCCAATTGGTTGGGACCTTTTGTCATCACAAAAATTTATAAGCTAGGGGCCTATCAATTTTCAACACCAGAGGGAAAAACTCTGCAGGAGCCCATGAACAGTTGTCATCTCAGAAATTTTTATGCCTAAGAACTTGCAAGGTATAGAAACAAAAATACAAAAAAATCATAAAAATGTCCTGAAAAAAGGGTCACCTTGATGAAAACCTGGAAAACAGGCATCTTGGTGATGACAAAAAAAATAAATCAAAAAAATACAAAAAATACGAAAAAACAGAAAAAAGGATTGAAAACACTAACAGAGAAAAATCGTCCTCTAGTGAAAACCACTTCGGTGGCACATTGAACAAATACCTTGGTGAAAACCTAGAAAATAGGTTTCAAGCATAAATAAAGCACTCTCTATCCACTAGGATCTACATGACTCACTCATTCCATCATATTTCATTAATCTTTATTCCATCCATCCATTCACATCCATATCATAGTCTGATCTTGTGCTCATATCATATTCCACCATAGTACTACTTGTCATTCCTATTTGTCAGTTTGTCCTGCCTTTATTAAAGTAGTCTATTGAATTACACTAGGGGCATGTTCTTGTACTTACATCAGATTGGATTCGTGTATATTTTGGGGATCTTCCTTAAAATCAGAAAATTCAAAAACATCCAAATCATACCAAAAAATCCAAAAACATTGAATTTTTTTGAAAAGCCTTCAAAAAATTCATCATGCAATCTTTTCAATCTCTCACCTTGTCAAACTACGTCATCTCTAAGCTTGAACGTAGGCAAGTTTGATCTTTTATCATCCCTCGAGACATTTTAGGTCAATCCTTAGGCATCCATCACAATCTTGCAATCCGTTTGCCCTTTGTTCTCATCATTGAGTCAAGTCTGTCATCAGTAAAACTACGTGGTCTCTACGTATATAACGTAGGCAAGGATAATCTATGGATCAGCTCTTGAGATTCCTAGGATAGGTCTTTAGGTTATTCTCTTCATCATAAGTCTCGAAAATACCAAAAACATTGAAAAATCTCAAAATCCTAAAAAAAAAAAAAAATAGCCTCAAAATATTTGAAAATCCAAAATGGTGCATTCACCTCATCTCGCTTTCACCCATGATAATCATCACTCCTAATAAATCATCAGCGTCATCATCCTTTGGTGATTCAGTAAGAAGCAAGTCTAGCAGGTTCAAAAGTGAACACCCAAATCATTAGAGTCTTAAGTCTAAGTCAGTAAGCATGCAAGTTAATCAACTCAGAGTATCAATACCTTATCATCCAACCAGTCTCATCAAAACCCTGATCACAACATGTCCTAAGATGAATCCTTCCCATGATGGACATAAGCATCAGGTATCACACAGTAGTTTAGTCTTGGCTAGCGGTATGAAGAATATTAGCTTGTTTGTTTACTTTATATGGTCTTTTATGACTTATCTTATTTTTCACTCATTCCAAGGACCTCTCAATGATGCCTAAACAAAAAAAAATTAGAGAGAAAGGAATGGGGGCAATAATAATCATCTCTTTTATCTATTATGCTTGTGGGATACACTTGTAAAATAACTTAGTCACACATACTTCATTTGGTGTGTGGAGAGGATGTTTTAGATATCTTGTTGACCACATAGGAAAGCTTGCTTTCCTATGTTTTGGTCTGAGATGTTTAGGATCTCTAAAATACATCCTGGATGAAGTTATGTATGCTAAGTGTGAACATGAATACTCCTATTTTATTTTTAATTCAAAATCCATCACATTGGGTACAACGCCATCCCGGTTCTTTATACCTCGATGTATCGTACCTGTGTGTGTTATCAAACATAACGTAATTAGTCCTTTTAAAATCCTAACTCCTAGTACTCAAATCACCATCACTATAAGTGACTTAGTGACTCTAAAATTCATCTATCTTCTTTTCATACTAACATGGTATCATGGCAGTTAATCAGAACACCGCCAATGCATACACCCTGCATCCACCAGATCATTAGCATAAAGTGCATATCTTATCATATAGATCATATTATTTTCTTGAGTTGTGAGGAATAATATAGATTTGTTATTTTAAGCATCTTAAGAAACCATTACATTACATACACATCATACATAATCATTAGCATCCATTATCATTTGCATGACAATACACCATCATTAGCATACATTAAATTCATAGGATTATCATCAAAATGCATAGAAAAGAAACAAAAAGAAGTGCATCCATTAGAAGAATACATCATACAACATGAGCATAAGAAAATAGACACATCTCATAGCATTTAGGAAATTAAGAAATGCATATCATACATTGCAAGAAATTTCATAAAGGTGAACAATCTCATATATATCATCAAGGAGTATACTATCATGATACAAAATTGGATCAAGTGTACAATCAAAATATATGGTACAATAGGAGCAATAATCAAGGCCCATGAGTCAAAAATGGAATTGTCTGTGATAAAAAAGGCTAGCCCTGTTGGTTGTGCCCCTCACCCTCTAGCCTATCACCATGTGCCTCTGGTGGCCTCATATCTATTTGTTGGGAATAATTTGGAACCTGACCTAGCGTTGCTACTGCCTATCTATAGTGTTGCTGATAATACTCAGCCTCTCTGACTACCTCTTTGTAGGCTCGTAGGGAGACTGATCAACCTTGGGATGATGAGGTTGTACTCTCTAATTGCCTTCACCGATCGTTCTCTTGATCCCTCTCGGATCATGCCTGGTCCCTCTCGATAGTAACTGTCACAATTTTTTGTCATGCCTCATCCCTCTCTACAGTTAGTACCTGAATCTAACCACGCAACTATTAGATCAGTGTGTCTCGGGGGTCTAGCTACACTGTTGGCAGCTTCTATGGGACTACCTTGCCCCCATCTCTCGGTTGACCATCCTGCTCCCCTACCCGGGGAGGCGATTGGTATGTTGGATCTCTAGGAGATGTCTAATGAGGAGGTGGTCCACCTCCTCCTTTGCCCTATTCTCTACCTCTTCTAGCTATCTTGCCTCTGGGTGTTCATCGTGGGAGTGCCACACTGGGAACTGTCAATCTTAGGGGAGGCCTGAACCAAGCCTTGTACACCAGAGTCACTCGTGCATCTGTTGGCCCTTGATCATATGGCCACGGTTGGACCACTAACTATCTAAAGGAGGAAACTGCCTTAGCTGTCAGGATGGGTTGGCCCCATCCCATCTCTCTAGTGGTATAGGAAAAGATCGCCATGTACTGATCATCTGGCTTGTCGTGCATCTCATGAAACTGACGAGCCACCCTGTTTGGGAGATACAACTCTATCATGGTATGCTCCTAGCCCTACATCCATCTATCCTATCAAGCAAAGAAAAACTGATGTGCATCATCGTACCATGGGCCTATGCCCATCCAAGGTCTCTAGATGAACTCTCTCATCTCATCAAGAACCTACCACCAATAAGCCAGACCACCTATGCCAGTGTGGGTAAAATGAATTTGTGCCCTACCATATTGCCAAACAACAAGATCATCAATATCAAGGATAACTGGTGTGACATCTGGGTGAAGCATTGGGATTTTCTCCCATGCTCAGACATGTAATAAAGTAACTCCGGCCCTGAGGGCCCGATTATATAGGTAGGCAAACTCATGCAAATCTGTGTATAAGGAGGCTAGCAATACTGGTCTTGAGGCAAAGGACTCTCGATGAATGCACATCCAATGCCATGCTAATCCCCAACCAAGACTAAAATATCGATCAGAAATAATGGCAGCAACAATCAAACTATAGGTGGGCACTCTACCTCACTAATGCTCTAGGTCAATCTATCTGTCAGAAGGAATAAGCTCATCAATGACCATGACATCAAAGAAGTTATCCCTACCCTCCTCTGGATTGTAAATCACTTGGGCTCCATGGATAGGCAATTGGAGAATACACCAAACATCCTCAAGAGTGATGGTGGCCTCACCAATGGGAAGATGGAAGGAAGATGTCTCACTGTGCCACCGCTCGGCCAAAGTAGTCATCATACCCAAATGTGCCTAAATAAGGGGGACATAAGCAGCATACCAGAGCTCAAGAATACCAAGTTTCTCCTAAAGGTACACATGCATACCCTGCAACCTGCTAAGTATCAACCACCTGTGCTCCCATGAATGAAGTACATCGAGCTCCTCCTACACAAGGAAAACCACCATGTCAAGTCTCCTAAACAAATCTATCACCCACATCAAAATTTCACAATGAAAACAACAAATGCGATATTGTGTGCAAAGTTCCAAACTGCACTGCATGGTGGAATTTGACAACCTAATTCTCCAAACTGTGCCACACAACACTATCTGGGCATGCGATTGAGTTTGGATGACCAAACCCCTAATTTCCTAATTGTTTCATGTGATGCTCTTTGCATATGTGGCCTTGTTTAGGACTGCATGGCGTCGATCGATCATCCTCAGCGGTGCCATATAGTGCCGCACATCTTAAAATTAAATTGATCCCTATTTAATGCATGAGAAATGAGAAATTAAAAGTCAAGAAAGGGGTCCATACCATGGATCCTGCATCGACTGGCTGCTGATGCACTCGTACTCTCTCCGACACGTCCCTGGGAAGCTTTCATTGTGCCATCTCAACTAGAACTCATAGCTCAAAGTGTGAAATTTTCAAAGGGCTAAGTGTGCAAGTGTATTGAAAGTGACCCCTCAAGGTCTATTTAAGCTTGCAAATTAGGGTATTTTGACCTAATTTGGCCATCTAACTAGGGTTTTGGTCCCCCAATCCCGTTTTTGTTTGATTGAGGGCCATTTCACATCTTCTTTTTTGGTGTTTTAATGTGTTTTTTGACATTTCGGAACATTTTGAACCTGTCGAGCACCTTCTCCTCTTTTTTTGTGAGATCATCCAAAAATTAAAAAAAATCGCCCGATCTCCTAAGGGGGCAATAGTGGGGCATCTGAAAAAATCAAGAGAAAATTTGAACTATGATCGCAACAATTTATTCTTTGAATCAATGTAACAAGTACATTGCTTCAAAGAGGGGCAAAATGTAAACATGAAAAATGTACAATTTGATTTGACACACTTGATCCTGATTACTAACATCATTTCTTTCTGAATCAAACTCTCAGCATATCATCACCTTTTGTCTCTTAATTAGACAAATCTCGATTTATTGAATTAGTTCTTTCTCTTTTTTTGATTAAATTAATCAATTAACCCTACAATCCTTTTTAATCAAATAAAACATTTTATTTGATTAAAATTCCTGAATTCTTCTCACTAAATTGAATAAATTAAAACCTTATTCAATTTAATCTAACATTATCCCTCTAGTTAAATAAATCAAAAACATTTACTTAATCATTTTCCTCTCAATTCTTGATTTAAGTCAATTCTAAAATTTAAGTCAAAATTATCAAATCAACTAATGTCCACTTAAATTGATCAAATCTCGATTAATTTAATCTCAATCACTAAAATCCTCTAGAGAATGCAACTTGCACATGAAAATAGATTTAATTGATTTATTAAATCTCTATTTTCTCTCAACATGGAATAAAAGGAGGAATATTCCCTCAAGTTTGAATTCAAAAATCCAAGTGGATGGGTACTTCCAACAAAGCATTCACTCCTTTTACATGTCCTTGTTCATTGAGCCAAGTGGCACTTATTTCATTCATTTTTCCCTCTCACATGTCATTTCCTCAATTTTAAATTCCACCTAATTGCATTTATTGGCATTTTGGCCAAAATGTGCTCATTCCTCAACCATTCACATCTTGACAAGTGACACTTGGTCATTGGATGTTGAATGATCCCACATTGCTCAAATATTGCTCTTTATTCCAAATTCAAATCTATAAATGGGAGGCTTCTCTCCTCATTCTTCATCTACAATCTCATGAAAAGTTAATCTCTTCACATTCAAAGTTAATTTGGTGCACTTCTCTTCATGTGTTCATCATTTTCACAATTTCATAGCTAGGTTATGCCAAAATCTCATCAAAGAGATTCAACTATCCACACATCATCAACATTTGCAACTAAGGAGTTGGGAAAGGGCCAATTTCGACACATCAATTGACACCAATTCCCCCATGGGATCAAGAGTTTACTTAGTTCAGATAGATTTAATTTTGTTATTGCATTGTTCTTCATTTCCTTTCTATCTAATTTTTCATAAATGGATTTCATGGGGAATCCTTGTTTCACCTTGCATTGTGATCTAATAATGTGTTTGTTTGTTGCGTATGTGTAGGTTTGAAATTGGGGTTCACATAAAGTTTTATCATTTACAAAATTATTATTTTGTATTGAGAAAGAGTTTCAAGGTGGATATAATAGAAGACCTTGGTATATCTCCAATATTCAACATAATGGATTTATACAAGTCTCATGAGATAGATTTAAAGGGGAGAAATGTTGAGGAGCAAGTAAAAAACCTTATGCCACAACAACAAAGGAATATTTTGAGGAAATATTAGATACTAGGGGTGGGAAGAGAACCAAAAATAATGAATATGAAGAACATTTGTGGAAATGGATATAAATACATAAACAAGATTCAAGTTGGATTTCTAGGGTTGAGCTAAAATGATTAAGGTTTCCTCTAGTCATTCAAAAGTGAGAGATTCTCCTTTTAATTTACCTTGTGTATCTAATGTAGAATAATTCTTAAGGTAATTAGAGAAACCATACATTATGGCTAGCATTTACTCAATTTTTTTTTATAGGTTTGATTCACAAGTCAATTATAGAAGATGACACCATAATTAATCACATTCTATAATTAAGCATTGAGGTTTTGGTGGGAAATTTACGGTAAGTATTGTGAGATGGTAAAATTGGATATAAGTCCAATGGCTAACCTAAAACAATAACACCACCATAAAACATTAGGGGGCATAAAATTAATAAAGATAAACTATTTGGTTGTCCTCACAGGAGAGCCAAACAACTACTCAAGGTTTTATTCCCTTTTAGTTTGATGATTGGAATAAATGAAGATGAGTGTAATGAAGTGAAATATTGCAAACTAAGACCATAGAGATGAGCTCTCATAAAATGTAGAAAATATTTTTATAACTTCAAAAAAAGGTGGAATTGAAAGATGTATACATAGAGTAAATGGGTATATGAGTTTGGTGTAGAATTGGTTGGATATGGTCATGGGCACTCTAGTCTAGGAATGGTGATTTATAATTGTAAGAGAGGGGGGCAACAACTGCAAGGCCCCAGGTCATGAAAGACCAAGAGCAATATGGCTGCCCTAAATTACCTTAGTTTAAGGGATAGTTAGGATAGGTGGGATGAGAATGATGAGAACCATGAGGTCCTTCAATCATACAACAAAATCAAGAGTTGAAAGGAGACTAGGTGAGTTGATCTTTAGATTCAATTCTATATCTTAGATAGCTCTTTGCTAGAGGATAGAAGTGTGATTTTGGGACAATAGTGCAACACACTAGCATCTCACAGGTGCGCTGGCATCTATATGGCTAGAAAAACAAAGAGACTAGACTTAACCTCTAAAAATTGGACTAACAGCCTAGTTATGAGTTTCGAGAAGTGCAAAAAAAGATTATGAAGTATGAAACATAAATACCAATATGATAAAGGAAGTATATTACCACAAGGGTGATGAAGAGGATCTCACACAATGATCTTTTTGCCAGCTTGCTCCAATATCTCTCTACTTGCACACAAAAAAGGAGGAAAATGTTGATGCTATTTAGGGGTCTACCTCAGTCAGACCCCTGTTTTGGTGTTTCCACCTCCATGGATAGCCAAGTTTGCCACAATATAGAAATAAAGTGATAAAGAAGATAATACAAGCTAAGTACACAAAAGACACTACAAAATAGTGTGTCCTTACCCAGCCAAACAATAGAGAAGATGTGAGGAGCATACCACCTCTGTCTAAAGAACTCAAGGCTAGTGGAGGAGAAAGATGAGAGGAACTCAAGCCTCTACAATAATGGAATCATCTTGTACTTTCTCTATTGGAGTGATGGAGTTATAGATTGCTGCTATGAAGTGTGAAAATGCAGTTGCAAAGCTTGTGGATGAATGCCCAAAGCTTGGAGAGATTAACCAACTTAAAAATAGATGAAGGAAGAATGCAAGAAAATGGCCATATTCGGGTCAAATAGCTAAAGGGAGGCATTACAGTTAAACTTCCAATGCTAAGTGTAACATCTTTGTAGACTTTTGTCAAAGGAATCTGCTAGGGATGTAAGCGCATCCCGCGGATGCCTATGAATTGCATGGATGTCACTAATAGAAATGCCTCCATCAACTCTCAAAATGGCTTCCAAGTGTGATGTGATCAATGGGCTTATGTGGAATTAAGCCTTCGCCTTTGGTTTTCTAAAGTGTAAAGGGGTGAAAGGGGAATTTTCCCAAGGGGTGCAGATTCAATTCTATACATTTTCCCCCACTTTAGCGAGCACAAGTATTGGTGAGTTCTTCTCTAAAGTAGAGTAGTAAGGTAAGAGATGTATACCTGAATTGACAAGGAAATAGAGCACGGTCTAGCGAACTTGAAAGTGTAGGATGACGAAAGGACTTCATAGTTCCATAGAACTATAAAGTTGAAGAATAAAAGCACCTTACAGTCCTACAGACCTGCAAGGAAGGTATCCCTCAAGAACTCTCACATGAAGGAAACCAGGAAGAGAACCTTACAAAACCACAAACTTGCAAGGAAGTTATCCCCCAAGAACTCTCACATGAGCGAGACTGAGCAAAGGGGACTCCATAGAGTCAGAAATGGTGACATGTTTAACTACAGATATAACACATCAGGAGGTGGTCTTGGAGGCTATTGAATGGATAGTCATGCAAACCATCGCTAAGCTATAAGTTTTTCAAAGTGGGCCCTCAGGAACCCTTCAAAAGGAAGAGGGGTCCACTCAAGGGACGTGCTATTTTAAAAGTAGAGTCTAGCTTGGCTGCCCCCAAGCTAGATGCAAGGATGTGAAATAGGTCTAGTCAAGTTGCTCCTTAGCTAGACATGAATGTGTGAAACCAGTCTAGTCAAGTTGCCCATGAACTAGAAGCCATAGTACTTTTGAAGGGGTCCCTCAGGAACCCGACGTGAGAGGAAAGGGTCCACTCAAGGGACACACTGTTCAAAAGAAAATGTCTTTTTTTTCTGAATCGATTCATCATCAAGGAATTCAAAAGGAAGGATAAGCCCCCATGTGAGGGGAAGATTAAAGGTGTTCTCGATTTGGAGGAAGGTTCCCAAGTGCTTTCTTTACAAACCCATGATGAAGGAAACATGTTTTGTTAGGGTTTCAAGTCGACAATACAATTCTAGCAAAGAAATGAGTGAACTTAGGTCTTCAAGAGAAGATTTGTTCGGTAAAAAATGTGTTTCCTAAAGACAAAGTAATGTAGAAGTGGCATTGTCACATATGACATGGAAAAATCAAGAAAAGAAGAGAGAAATATAAAGAGAAAGCAAAATAAAAGAGAACACACACACAAAGGGCATAGGGGTAGCCTGATATTTCAGGGTCAAAACTACTCATAAATATATATAAGTATAATAATAGTATATAGATGAACAGACATTAACCCCATACTATATCAGGCCATGTGAGGAATGCATGAGAAGATAAAGTAAAAATTAAAAATTGGGTCAACATGGAAGGAGGCCTAAATGCTCCTGAAAGTTTGCATCATCCCCAATCTGTCAAAAGTCAATCACAAACATGGAAGAATGATGATACATATAGAAGAAGGTTTACAACACAAACATCACACCTATATCCAAGCACCAACAAGGGTGAAAAGGTTCATACAGGCACATAGAACATGATCACGAGGAAACACATCATAATACACACACACATCTAATCTAAAGATCAAGAAGAGGGTCTCCGCCTAACACTAGTCAATGAAGAGATCATCAACTTCCCACTCTAGATCATCGTAGGGGGAAGGATGATGGGACTACAATGGTGTAATGTTAAGGGGAGGTGTTTTTGATCCTCCCATAACAAGGGCTAAGGAAAAGTAACCTGTGAGGTCTCCATCACTCAACTCTTGTGGGTCTAAGGTCAATGACTTCACAAAGATCGCTGACAAGGTTAGAACTTCATCCACCGAGTTAAATATGCACTTGATGGGAGTTCCATGTTTTTCCTCGATGGATAGAGGATTTTGCACTTGAGGTTCATTACTAGGCTCACCGAGGGACTTGAGAGTGGTCAAAAAAATTAGGGGAGGCTAGAACTAGTTTTGTCACTAGGACAAAACAAGTTAGCATGGGGCTAGATTTCAAAGGATATGGGATCCTCTTACGTCCATTTTTGCTAGAGGGACCGCTTTCTATCTTCTTCTTCGTCATAGTAGGTGAACTCCCTATGGATGAAGCAAAAAGGGTAGAGGGAGAGGAGGAAAGAACCACAGTAGATACAACCAAAGTGTTAATAATATATATAGGTTTCGGGAAAGGTGAGACATCCAAAATAGAAGTCAACAGAGGAAACTCTATAGAAGGAGTGATGAACACCTGGACCTTTCCAAGTGAATGTGCACTCACAATGAAATCCAAAAGTGATACAAAACTATTTTGGATGGGAACTGAGGGGAGGAGAGAGGATGACACAAGTAGGAGGTCCTGATTCAGGAGAAGTCATCTCCTCTTATTTATTTTGTAAGGTGACTTGCTTAGTCTAAAGAGCCTTTTGTCGATGCTTGCACTTGTGTGCAAGGAAGTTTCTAAGACTCTTCAAACAAGAAGCTGAAGTTTGTGAAGGGATGGAGGGATCCTACTCAACTATTAGAGTGCCTTCCACAACTTTTTCTAGCGGAGGGATAAACTCTTGGATGGGAGCAAGAAGAACAAGTTCAAAAGCAGCAGGAAGAATCAACTCCAATGCCTTGGCAGTGGGCCTCTTCCTGTTCATTGCTTTAGGAGAAAGAATAGTAGGGGGCTGTGGAGGCCGAGACATAGAGGAATCTACATGTGAGGCTTTATTTCTACCATACCAAATGGGCCTAGGCTCTATGAGTAATATAGGAAGCTCTAATGTGGGATGCTTGGCCTTTCACCAAGTGGGCACCATGAGATTCTCTTGCAAGCATGAGACAAGAGCAGATGATACCACACCAGGGCAAGAGGAATCATCGGGCTGAATAATGGTATGGGAAGAAGGAGGATCATAGGACTACTTCTCTTCTTCTCTTCTATGTGCCTTGGCAGCATAAGTATTATCTTTTAGACAAGCCCTATGTGAGACAACATAAGGAAAAGGAGGGTATCTTACTTTCGGCCTAGAGTGCCCTTTCTTATAGTTTTGATATGTTTGATATAAGAGGTCCTTCCTAGCAGGAGAGGACCAATAGGTGCAGGCCAAATGTAGTCCAAGGTATATCTGCCACGTACAACTAATGGTCTATAACCGGTGTCATGGACAACATGTATTGAACCTCCATGAATGAATTTCAGACATTTGTGCATAACCAAGGGAACTACATTCATAGCTACCAGCCAAGGGATACCTAGCTTCACTCTGAATAGTTCAGACTTCAGGATGATGTCAAACTTAAGGTTCATATATTTAGGTCCCATGAGGACCAAGAGAAAAATACTCGCTATAGGAGGTACGAAAAGTCTATCATGTGTGAGGATGGTATTTTTAGGTGCATCATACCTATCCTTGTGTAAGAAGTTGATTAGCATGATCTCCTTAGTTATGATATTCACTTGAGATGTCAGATCAATGAGAACACATGTTATGGTATTCCCATTTATCCTTGCAAGAATATAAAGAGGAGATGGTTCCCTATTGAAGTCCATCAATAGGTCTTGTGAAGTGAAGGTTATGCTAGTACCACTACTCACAGTCTGTATAGAGGGAATAGGTTGATTTAAGAAAGAGGACATAACACACACTACACATTACTTCTACAGAGCCTCCTAATATTTACAAGATAGGATAGTGACCCAATTAAATTTTCATTACATAACACCATTGAAACCTTTCAACTATACCTACTAGGGGTTGCAGGTTGGGTTTCAAGGTGAGAGCCTGACAACACTCACACCTACAACACTCCTAGGATATGAAGAAAGGGACTTTCAGTATCGCAAAATAGAACCAAAATGTTTCACGTTCGGTTCACCAAAAATATAAGAGAGGGGGACCAACCATTGTAAGGCCCCAAGTCATAAAAGGCAAAGAGCAGTATGGCTACCCTATCTTACCTCAATTTAAGCGATAGTCAGGATAGGTGGGATGAGAATGATGAGAACCGTGAGGTCCTTCGATCAGTCTGTAAACCTGAGAGTTGAAAGGAGACTAGGTGAGTTGATCTTTAAAGTCATCTCTGTATCTCAGATAGGTCTTTTTCAGAGGATAGAGACATGATTTTGGGATGATAGTACAACGCGTTGGTGTCTCACGGGTGCTCCGACATCTGTATGGCCACAAAACTAGAGAGACTAGACTTAACCTCTAAAAGGTGGACTAACAACCTAGTTATGAGTTTTGAGGAGTGCATAATAAGATTATGAAGTATGAAATGTAAAGATGAATATGATAAATGAAGTATGTTAGTGTAAGGGTGATGAAGATGATCTCACACAATGATCTTTTTTCCAGCTTGCTTCAATATCTCTCCACCTACACATAAAAAAGGGGGAAAATGTTGGGGATGTTTAGGGGTCTACCTTAGTCAGACTCCCGTTTTGGTGTTTCCACCTCCATGGACAACCAAGTTTGCCACAATATAGAAATAAAGCGATAAAGAAGAGAATACAAGCTAAGTACACACAATACACTACAAAATAGTATGTTCTTACCTAGCCAAACAATAGAGAAGATGTTAGGAGCTTAGCACCTTTGTCCAAAGCACTCAAGGCTAGTGGAGGAATACGCACGTGATGTAGATGTCTACGTGCCGAGTGGGCATCCCTAACAAAAATGCCTCCATCAACACTCAAAATGGGTGCCAAGTGTGATGTGATCAGTGGGCTTATGTGGAATTAAGCCTCTAACTTTGGTTTTCTAAAGTGTAAAGGGGTGAAAGAGGAATTTTCCCAAGGGGTGAAAATTTGCTCCTATACAATAATGTTTCAAACTTGTATAGGTGCATCATAGTCTAAATATCTCTAACATTTAAGATCAGGATTCAAAATATAATACTTTGTGAGTAATCAACTTTCACTAATTTGATTAAGGAACATGAATGACTACTTGTCTTAGGGTTTTGGTGCCTTGATATCTAGAATCAACATGAACCCACTTAAGAATTGTAATTTACAAGAAGGACAAGTGGAGAAGGATTTTTCTTGTTAAAATGAATAAGAAATATGAGAGGGGGGATGAATGAGTTGTAGAAAATTAAACCTTCAAATCCCTCAACAATAATCAGATCCACAAGTATTCATTAAACCCTTATTATGTTAGATTGATTAATAATGAAATGGAGATAAAAAAAATTGAAATCACAATCCCATACAAAAGAGATCACCGAATTTATGTGGAAAACCCAATGAGGGAAAAACCACAGTGAGGATTAGCTCATAGTATAAGTAATAGGAAAATGGGTACAAATGGGCTCACTACCAGAATAGGACACATTGTCCAAAAGGATCATAGTCAAGGATCTTTGCCACAAAATGAATACAAGAAGATAGAAGAAGAATTTTACATAGAGAAAACACTTCTCAATGCAACAAGGAGTCCACCACAATTGCTCACACACTTTCACAGTCCCACATGAAATATTTTGGATACCTTCAACTCACTACCTTCAATAAACCTAACATGAATTTCACACTTCTTTACTAAAATTCGCATCACTCACATCAATATCACATCTATCTTTTATATTAATCTTTCACTCACCCTCTTGCTTTAACACCATACATATTTATATCAAGATCTACCTCAAAAAACTTTCTCTAATGTCATCCACTAGTCATTATACATTCAAATTTGAACTAGGTTGGCACCTAAACATTCCTGTGGTGGATAGGAACAAAATGTGACCTACATAAATCCTTAATTAAGACCCAGATAGATCCCAACACACTTTCACAAGCCTTGCATGTAGAGTTAAATGCAAGGTTAGACAACACCCATGCAAAACACTATAGACATTGAATACAAGCTTCCTTAAACCAAGCCAAAAGTTTTGGACAACATAATTCACTTGAACTCAATCCAGAATAATCTATGAACTACTTAAGATTCATCATACACTTCATCAAAAATTACTTCAACTGAAGACAACTAGCAACCCTTAATTGTTGTAAGAGAGGGGGACCAACCATTGCAAGGCCCCAAGTCACATAAGGCCAAGAGAAATATGGTTTCCCTAACTGACCTTAGTTTAAAGGAATTTTAGGATGGGCAAGATGAGAATGATGAGAACTATGGGTCCTTCGCTCACTCTGCAAAACCCGAGCGTTGAAAGGAGACTAGGTGAGTTGATCTTTAGACTCAACTTTGTGTCTCAGATAGCTCTCTATTAAAGGATAGAAGTGTGGTTCTGTGATGATAGTGCGAGGCACTAGCATCTCATAAGTGCGTTGGCATCCGTACGGCCAGCAAACTAAAGAGACAAGACTTAATGTCTAAGAGGTGGACTAACAACCTAGTTATGCATTTCGAGAAGAGTATAAGAAGATTAAGAAATATGAAATTTAAAGAGGAACGTGGTAAAGGAAATAGATTACTGCAAGGGTGATAAAGATGATCTCACTCAATGATATTTTTGCTAGCTTGCTCCAAGATCTCTCCACTTGCACATAGAAAAGAGGGAAAATGTTGGGGGATTCTTTAGGGGTCTGCCTTAGTTAGACCCCCATTTTGGTTTCCACCTCCATAGAAAACCAATTTTGCAATGATAGGAATAATATGATAAAGAAGAGAGTACAAGAAAAGTATACAAAAGACACTACAAAATAGTACGTACTTACTCAACCAAACAATTGAGAAGATGAGAGGAGCTTACCACCTTCGTCCAAAGTGCTCAAGGCTAGTGGAGGAGAAAGATGAGAGGAACTCAAGCCTTTGCTACAATGGATTCATCTTGCACTTGTTGTATTGGAGTGATGAAGTGATAGATTGTTTCTATGAAGTGTGAAGTGCTGCTACAAAGCTTGGAGTGAATGGTAAAGTATGCAAAAGTTGTGAAGAGATGACCAAAAGATGAAAATGGAAGAATGGAATGAGAATATGAAGGAAGAGTGGAAGAAAATGACCATATTTAATTCGATGAGCTTAAGAAGGGCATTACATTGGGACTTCCAATAGGAAGTGTAATGTCTTTGTAAACTCTAACTATAGGAATCTTCTAGGGATGCAATCACACTGCACAGATGTCTACGTGCTACATGGGCATCCCCGATAGAAACACCACCACCGACACTCAAAATGGGAACCAAATGTGATGTGAACAATGAGCTTATGTGGAATTAAGCATCCTCCTTTTCTTTTCTAAAGTGGAAATGTATGAAAGGGGAATTTGTGTTAGGGGTGCAAATTTGTGCCTATACATTTTTCTTCCACTTTAGCGAGCATGAATACTAGTGAGTGCTTCAGTAAAGTAGAGTAGTAAGGTTAGAGATGTATACCTAAACTAACGAGGAAGCATAGCATGGTCTAGCAAACCCGGAAGTGTAGGACAACAAAAGGACTTCATAGCTTTGCAAAACTATAAAGTTGAATGAAAGCGCCTTACAGGCCCATGGACTTACAAGAGAGGTATCCTCCAAGAACTCTCACATGAAGGAAACTAGGAAGAGCACCTTATAGACCCATAGAGATACAAGGAAGGTACCCCCAACATGAGGGAGACTAAGAAAAGGGGACTTCATAGAGTAAAAAATGGTGACATGTTTACCTGCAGATAGAATACGTTAGGAAGTGGTCATGCAGGCCAATGAACAGATAGTCACGTAGACCATCACTAAGTTGTAAGACTTTCAAAGGTTTTCCTCAGGAAATCTTCAAAGGAAGAGGGGTGCACTCAAGGGACGTGTTGTTTGAAAATCAAAGTGTAGTTGAGCTTCCCCCAAGCTAGATGTACGAATGTGAAATAGGTTTAGTTAGGCTACCCCCAAGCTAGATGCAAAGGTGTGAAACTCGTCTAGGTGATCTACCCCTGAGCTAGACACCGTAGAACTCACTAGAGATATAAAATTTTAAAGGGATCCCTTGGGAACCCAACGTGAAAGAAAAGAGTCCACTAAAGAGACATAATGTTCAAAAGCCAATGTCTTCTTTCTCGAATCGATTCATCATCAAGGAATTCAAAAGGAAGGATATTCCCCCATGCAAGGGGAAGATCAAAGGTGTTCCCACTTTGGAGGAAGGTTCTTGAGTCCTTCCTTTACGAACCCATGATGAAGGAAACACATTTTGTTAGGGTTTCGAGCCGAGAATATGATTCTAGCAAAGAAATGTATGAAGGGTCTTTGAGAAAAGATCCAGTTGACAATGAATGCATTTTCTAAATACCAAGTAATGTAGAAGTAGCATTGTTGCACATGAAAGGGACAACTCAAGTAAAGAAGAGACAAAGATAAAGGGAAAGCAAAGTGAAAGAGAACATGAAGAAAGGGCACAAGGGTAGCTTGATATTTTGGGGTCAAAACTAATCATAAATATATATAAGTATAATAATAGTATATAGATGAGCTATCATCAACCCCCTACTATATCAGGCCATTTGAGCAATGCATGAGAAGACAAATTAAAAGATAAAAAAATTGGGTCAACATGGAAGGATGCCTAAATGCTCTTGATGGTTTGCATCATCCCCAAATTTTCGAAAGTCAATCACAAAACTGGAAGAATGATGTTACATATGGAAGAAGTTTTATAAAATAAAAAGAATGCCTGTATCCAAGCACCAACAAGGGTGACGAGGGTCATCCAGAAACACATAGAATGATCATGGTAAAACATGTCACAATACACACACACATCTAGTCTAAAGATCAAGGAGAGGGTCTCCCCCTAACACTGGTCAACCAAGAGGTCATCAGCTTCCCACTCTAGATCATCGTAGGGGGTAGGATGATGAGCCTGCAATGGTGTAATGTTAAGGGTTGGAGCTTCTGATCATCCTGCAATAAGGGTCAAGGTAGAGGGACTGGTGAAGTATCCATCGCTCAACTCTCATGGGTCTAAGGTCAACAACTTCGTTCCATGTTTCACCTCGATAGAGGAAGGAGTTTGCACCTGAGGTTCACCGCTAGGCTCACCAAGAGACTCGGGAGTGGTGAAAAACTTAGCAGAGGTTGGAATTGGTTCTATCACTAGGAAAAAACAAGTCAGCATGGGGCCACCTTTTAGAGAAGGTGGTCTCCTATTATGTACTCCATTTCTAGAGTAATCACTCTCTATCTTCTTCATCATCGGAGGAGATGAACTCCACACAGATGAAGCAAAAAGGGTAGATGGAGAGGAGACAAGAACCGCAATAGATACAAGCAAAGTGTTAATCATATCTATGAGTTTTAGGAAAGGTGAGACATCTAGAATAGATGTCAACAAAGGCAGCTCCAAAGAAGGAGTGATGAACACCTACACCTTTCCAAGCACATGTGCACTCACAAAAGAAGACAAAAGAGATATGGAGCTAGTCTGGATAGAAGTAGAAGGTAGGAGATTGGAGGACACGATGGGAGGTATTGATATAGAATTGGTCATCTCCTCTTCCTTCTTATGTAAGGAAGATTACTCAGCTAGAAGAGCATTTCAGTGGCACTTGCACTCGCATGCAAGGTGGTTTCTATGGCTCTGTAAACTAGAGGCCAAAGTTTGTGAAGGGATGAAGGGCTCCTTCTCGGCCATAGGAGTTTCCTCCATAGATGTTTCTAGTAGATGAATAAACTCTTGGATGGGAGCAGGAAGAACAATTTCAGAAGTGGCAGTAGGAATCAGCCCCATTACCTCAGCGGTGGGCCTCTTCTCATTTGTAGGAATGGTAAGAGGTCATGAGGAAAATTCTCTTCATGAGCCTTTCTTTCTGCCATATAGATAGTACTAGGGTCCAAGAGACCCATTAGGGAGATTTGATATCTTGATCTTGGGTCTATATCAAGCAGGAATCATCAGAATTAGAAGGTAAAGTCTAGGCTTATTCATCCAATACTCCTCCCAAGAAAGGGCAGTAGGCGAGTTAGCCCAAGAAGGAGAAAACTTCTCCTTTCCATTTCGAGAGGAGGAGGCAGTTGGCTTCTCTACTACAGGAAGAGTCAACTTCGATTGTCCCTTACCTCTAGTTTTGTACTTCACATAGTTCTTGTAAAGTAGGTCCATTCTTTGGGGGAGTGGATCGACTGGAGTGGGCCAAAAGTGATCCAACGAGTATCCCCCATGAGATACCACAGGATATTATCTTGTATCATGCACTACGCGCACAACACCTTCATGGGAAAACTTAAGGCACTCATGAATTAAAAAGGAAATCCAATTCATGGAAGCTAACCAAGGTATACCTAGCTTCACTCTGAATAGATCTAACTAAAAAATGACATCAAAAATTGTGTCTACATTGCTAGGTCCTACCAGAATGGACAATTTTATCAATCCATAGGGTTTAAGAGAAAGACCATCATGTTTACAAATGATGGATTTTGTTTTTTCATATTCCTCCCTTTGTAGGGAGTTCAAAGCTAAGGTCTCCTTCATGATGAAATTTAGTCTACTCATAGGGTCAACTAAGACTCATGTCACAATGTTTCCATTGAGATGAGTGGGAATGTAAAGTGGAGAGGGTTTGTCATTTACTGGTACATCTTATGAAGTGAATGTTACATCCAACAAACCAGTCACAAGATGAGGAGAGGGAGTAATAGTCACCATGTTAACATACGCCTCAGGGTAAGAAATAGAATTAGAGGGATTGATAATCATGTTAGCAGAATGTGACAGAAACAGGTCCAGGTATATCTGCAATTCACTATTAGCTTTCACCACTAATTTTTTTAATTTTGCTTGCTTCCATCAAGATGAATAGTGCCATCCTCAATGTGATCCTGTATCTCATGAAGTGGGCACATGTATCATTCAGTATCATGTCTATTAACTCGATGGTATTAAAAATAGGTATTTTATTGATACCAGTTAGGATATGGTTCCCTAACTGGTTTTGGGGTAGGCCAGTTAATGATCCTATCCTTCAACAACTTCTATAAGATGGAAGAATAATATTTTGATAATTTCATGAACTTTTGGTAACATCTGAGGCCATTGTTGTCCACAATGTCTACTACATTTGCAATGGCTTTTTCCTTTTGCAGAGATCGATATAATGGACTTCCCTTTAAGATGAGAGCATGAGGAAGATCCCCCAAACTAAACCACCATCTGTTTATACTCCCATAAAGCTACATACAAATGCATGAAAGAAGGATACTTCATAAGGGAAAAAATTACTTGCCAAAGCCTTTGTAAGTTTGCTATGAACACCTTCGGCACATTGCAATCAGGTAACGAGTATGATATTTGCGAAAAGAGCGCTTGATATCGTGCTATGAAGTTAGTAATATTCTCATTATCCCATTGTTTACATCAAACAAGGTCAGAGAAGGTCATTTTTGGCTCGATGTTGGCTTGGAACTACTGTAAGAACTGGTTCACAAGTTGATCAAATGTAAAGATGGAATTGTCGGGCAAGGAATAGTACCAGTCGAGTGTTGTATCCTTGAGTGATCGAGGGAACAGTTTTTCCATCAATGTGTCCTGATGGAATAAATCTATGCATAAGGTGTTAAAGGTGGACACATGTGTTTGTGGGTCCCCTTTACCACCACTTTTCAAATTTAGGAATCTCCATCCCTTGTGGGAAAGGAGTGTTTAGAATCAATCCTATGTTAGAAGAAGGGCCAAAAGATAGGTTGGGTAGAAGCTTGGGAAATGTTCGCCAGCTGGTTCTATATCTTCCCCATATTCTGAAGAAGGGTGTTTAGAATCAGGTCACTAGAAGATAAAGGAATAGTGGAGCAACCACCAGAGCCACCAACAATGCCACCGCCACTGGTGTGGCCTCCCCTAGAACCACTGCCACTTCCAAAGACACTACCATGACTTCCACCAAGGCCACTTCTGCCAATACCACCTCTGCTACCAAAGTTTCCACCACCAAAGCCTCCACTGGAGGTGGTAGAAGGGGTGAAGTGAAAACCTAGAGGGTTTTTGTTTACTTTGATAGTTTCAGAGTTTTTAGAAGCCATAAGAACACAGATTGAAGAAACTGTGTTGGCCATGTAAATGGATGTAGGAGGTATCAATACTTCCAACTATCTCTCATGTTCTTCGAAGAGGGCACCTCATACCATGTGACTAATATCCGAAGGAGCACACACCTTAGCTAGACTAGCAAGACTATCCAGGAGTTCTACACTTGTTCGATCTTTTCCCACCATGTATCTAAATTCACTGATAACTTTAGTAGCCCTAGCTAGGCTCAGGTTTCTCTCCAGGTGATTCTCGAATGCACCCAACCCTTTGTTAAGACTAATGACGTATTCAGAAGGGATATGCATGAATTAATTCTCATCTATGAAAAATGAGGTTGGTGATGCAGGGGGGATAGGGATGCGATCAATTTCATCAAGGAATTTAGATTCACCCCATGACACATGCTCCTGCATAGATAGGCCAACCATAGAACCAATGAAAAGACTGATAGTGAAACTAGAAGATACCTTCATCTTCTCCATCAGAAGGTGTCAAAGACTTCTCCCTCCAATATGTTCAAAGGTCATGGACTAGGTTGTGAATCTCATAAACTTTCACAACACACAGGAGTACCATGATGAAAGGGTACAAGAGAAAAATCTTAGAACACTGACAAACAAGTAGACGTTGGTTCACATCAAGTTCACCAAAAATGTAAGAGAGGGATACCAACCACTACAAGGCCCCAAGTCATGAAAGGCCAAGAGTAGTATGGCTGCTCTAACTTACCTCAGTTTAGAGGAAGGTTACAATGGGTGGGATAAGAATGATGAAAACTATGGGTCCTTCCCTCACTTGGCAAATGCGAGATTTGAAAGGAGACTAGGCGAGTCGATCTTTAGAGTCAACTCTGTGTCTCAGATAGCTATTTGTTAGAGGACAAAATCTTGAATTTGGCACAAAAGCATGGCACATTGGCATCCATATGGCTAGAAAACTAAAGAGACAAGACTTAACATCTAAGAGATGGACTAACAGCCTAGTTATGAGTTTCAAGAAGAGTAGAATAAGATTAAGAAATATGAAATTTAAAGATGATCGTGGTAAAGTAAATAGAATATCGCAAGGGTGACAAAGATGATCTCACTCTTCAATCTTTTCACTAGCTTGCTCCAGGATCTTTCCACCTGCACATAAAGAAGAGGGAAAATGTTGGGGGTTTGTTTAGGGGTGGGTCTACCTCAATTAGACCCCCATTTTGATGTTTCCACCTCCATGGACAACCAAGTTTGCAATGATAGTAATAATATGATAAAGAAGAGAGTACAAGAAAATTATACAAAAGACACTACAAAACAGTACGTGTTTACTCAACCAAACAATAGAGAAGATTAGACGAGCTTACCACCTCCATCCAAAGCTTTCAAGGCTAGTGGAGGAGAAAGATGAGAGGAACTCAAACCTCTACTACAATGGATTCACCCTGCGCTTACTCTATTAGAGTGATGGAGTGATAGATTGTTTCTATGAAGTGTGAAGTGCTACTACAAAGCCTGGAGTGAATACTAAAGTGTGTAGGAGTTGTGAAGAGATGACCACAAGATGAAAATGGAAGAATGGAATGAGAATATGAAGGAAGAATGGAAGAAAATGAAAATATTCGGGCTTCCCAATCGAACAAGGGTGTTACACTTTGACTTCCAATAGGAAGCATAATGTCTTTGCAGACTCTAGCCGCAGGAATCTACTAGGGACATAAGTGGGCTGCACAAACGTCTGCACACCACACAGACATCTGCATGCCATGCGGGTGTCCCTGATAGAAACACCTCCACCAACACTCAAAATGGGTCCCAAATGTAATGTGAAGAGTGGGCTTATGTGTAATTAAGGCTCTACCTTTGGTTTTCTAAAGTGGAAATGTAAAAAAGGGAAATTTGTGTTAGGGGTGCAAATTCGTGCCTATAAAATTACATATTGATAAATTAAACTCACACTGTACTACACCAAATGAAGTAAAAAATTGAATCCAAAAAGATAAAACCATTATAAGAAACTTCCCAAATCTACACAACCTGAATCCAAACAATGGATAAATGCGGAGAAAATAAATTTCTCCTAGACCATAAAAAATATTATTGAACATTTGGTTCACACACTGGTGAAAATATCTCATACTGTACAATGATCTAGAAACCCAAATTCTGAACATAGCAACCTCTACCAACCTTGAATAACTTGTAAGATCCACACAAGCATAGTATCAAAACTAACAGAATGTAGATCACAATATTAGATCACACTATGAATATTTTCACAACATAGTTTACTCTGTTTATCTTCATCCCAACTCATCTTTAGACTCTACAATCAAAATAATAGCTCCATGTACTCACAACACTTCCTCAAGGTATCAACTACACATGCCCAACATGTTTTCCTCTTTTCCACAATTTTCTCAATATCTTCAACATCTTCATCACATAGTTGATATCAATGAAAACACTAGTCAATAGAGTTCCTATTGATACTAATGACATCACCATCATCCTTGCAACAATCTCCCCCTTTGTCATTGATGGAAACACAAGATGTGAACAACCACCAAAGACCACACAACAAATCTGAACACTCTCTCCCTTTTTTCAAATTAGATAGCCTACACAACCTTCCTGAAACCACTCCCCCTTAGAGGAGTCTCTTTCTCTTTGACAACAACTTTCTCTCTTTTTCACATCATTCTCTTCCTAAGTAGATGAGTTCTTTTATTTTCACATGATTTTCTCTTCCCCTTTGACATCAATGGTAAAGGATAAAATATTTTGCATTGTTCTCCCTCTTTGACACTAAACCAAAATTACCTACTCTGAATACTCCCCCTTAGGAGTACACCCAACTAAATCATCAACACAATGATAACACATAAAACTACCTACTCCCCTTTAGATCTAGCCACCAACATCAGTCCAAAAAAGAGATAGATCCATAGTTCCACTAGACTGATGCATCTCCATATTTATCTAGTTTAATAAAGGAAGGGAAATATGTTGGGAAAACAAGGATAGACAACTGAGAGTGGGGGTGAATTAGTTGTCATATATTATTCAATCTTATTTAAACTTTATTCAACTTATTCTCAGATCTGATGAATGAACATTAAGCATAAACAATCACCACATCAAAAACACAAAGAACACCAAGATTTTATATGTGGAAACCCTGTTAGGAGAAAAACCATGGTGGATGCCAATCCACAATATTATACCCTGTTAGAAGTATAGAGATGAATAATGGGAATGAACATGCATTCAAACACACTACCTAGAGCTCACTGTTGATGGTATTTTCTGCACAACAACTCAGACATAGTATGATATCCTATCTCTTTTGAAAGGTAAATCTCTATGGAAAAAGAGATAACCCCGAGGTCTCTAATGTCAGGTCTTGACAATGCAACAAAACAACCCAGTGTTAAATGTGAAAATTTTGGTAATCACAAAGGGACCTTACTACAAGCAAATACTGGATTTTGAACTTATTAGATCCAAACATTGAATTGATACTTGGAATTTTTATTTGAACCCTGATAATAAAGAAAAAAGAAAAGATAAAAGTTTCAGAGATGATTATAAGATTACTTCTAACCCTAAGATTGAAAATTTAAAAGGTAAAATGCTTAAAATGGACCAATCTCTCATAAACTACTTTCTGTTTAACCCAGATGAATCTATGATTTCACAAAAATAGTGCAATATTCTAAGGTATTTAAAGATTTTCAAATTACAAACATTCATTCGACCAATCCTATTGCAATTGAGATGAAAAAATCCTTATAATTGAACCAAGCACAATTTTAAGTCTAGGCTAACTTTGCAAAGTAGCTAACAATCAGCTAACTGCAAAAAGTATGGACTAGAAATCACTGCAACCATTCCAAACATGAAACCTTAAGCATCATCAAACCATTTAACTACAAAATTATGAGTAATTTTAAAGATAGAACAACAAGAACCATGCCAGATAAAACTCCACAAGATATATACCAAATCACAATATCTTTCTTATATTGAGTCATCCAAAATAGCAACAACTCCAGTTTTCTGTTACAACACTTGCTTAAAAATAAACCCTAATTCTCTCTATTATCAAATATCTATTCTATTTCACAATACCACTTACTTATCTAACCCTATCTATCTTCTCAAATGAGGCAACATGCCTATTTTATAGAGAATACCTAAGATAGGTTGGCCCAAAATAAGAATTCACAATACAACATGACCTATAAGAGGTCGGCCTCAAAGATATTCGAATACAATCATGAAATTGTGCCATTAGCACCAATTTAATCCAAATTAGCCAAAGCACAAGAAGGGTCGGCCCAATGCATGTGAGTAATGAGAAGCACAAAACCAATTTTGCATTGTTCTCCCTCTTTGA
The DNA here is from genome assembly GCA_007115665.2 of Sequoiadendron giganteum. NCBI lineage: Eukaryota > Viridiplantae > Streptophyta > Pinopsida > Cupressales > Cupressaceae > Sequoiadendron > Sequoiadendron giganteum. Next base: position 81,815,345 of record CM021105.1, read on the forward strand.
CACTAAACCAAAATTACCTACTCTGAATACTCCCCCTTAGGAGTACACCCAACTAAATCATCAACACAATGATAACACATAAAACTACCTACTCCCCTTTAGATCTAGCCACCAACATCAGTCCAAAAAAGAGATAGATCCATAGTTCCACTAGACTGATGCATCTCCATATTTATCTAGTTTAATAAAGGAAGGGAAATATGTTGGGAAAACAAGGATAGACAACTGAGAGTGGGGGTGAATTAGTTGTCATATATTATTCAATCTTATTTAAACTTTATTCAACTTATTCTCAGATCTGATGAATGAACATTAAGCATAAACAATCACCACATCAAAAACACAAAGAACACCAAGATTTTATATGTGGAAACCCTGTTAGGAGAAAAACCATGGTGGATGCCAATCCACAATATTATACCCTGTTAGAAGTATAGAGATGAATAATGGGAATGAACATGCATTCAAACACACTACCTAGAGCTCACTGTTGATGGTATTTTCTGCACAACAACTCAGACATAGTATGATATCCTATCTCTTTTGAAAGGTAAATCTCTATGGAAAAAGAGATAACCCCGAGGTCTCTAATGTCAGGTCTTGACAATGCAACAAAACAACCCAGTGTTAAATGTGAAAATTTTGGTAATCACAAAGGGACCTTACTACAAGCAAATACTGGATTTTGAACTTATTAGATCCAAACATTGAATTGATACTTGGAATTTTTATTTGAACCCTGATAATAAAGAAAAAAGAAAAGATAAAAGTTTCAGAGATGATTATAAGATTACTTCTAACCCTAAGATTGAAAATTTAAAAGGTAAAATGCTTAAAATGGACCAATCTCTCATAAACTACTTTCTGTTTAACCCAGATGAATCTATGATTTCACAAAAATAGTGCAATATTCTAAGGTATTTAAAGATTTTCAAATTACAAACATTCATTCGACCAATCCTATTGCAATTGAGATGAAAAAATCCTTATAATTGAACCAAGCACAATTTTAAGTCTAGGCTAACTTTGCAAAGTAGCTAACAATCAGCTAACTGCAAAAAGTATGGACTAGAAATCACTGCAACCATTCCAAACATGAAACCTTAAGCATCATCAAACCATTTAACTACAAAATTATGAGTAATTTTAAAGATAGAACAACAAGAACCATGCCAGATAAAACTCCACAAGATATATACCAAATCACAATATCTTTCTTATATTGAGTCATCCAAAATAGCAACAACTCCAGTTTTCTGTTACAACACTTGCTTAAAAATAAACCCTAATTCTCTCTATTATCAAATATCTATTCTATTTCACAATACCACTTACTTATCTAACCCTATCTATCTTCTCAAATGAGGCAACATGCCTATTTTATAGAGAATACCTAAGATAGGTTGGCCCAAAATAAGAATTCACAATACAACATGACCTATAAGAGGTCGGCCTCAAAGATATTCGAATACAATCATGAAATTGTGCCATTAGCACCAATTTAATCCAAATTAGCCAAAGCACAAGAAGGGTCGGCCCAATGCATGTGAGTAATGAGAAGCACAAATCTCAATGTAACCCTATATAGCTACTCCCCATCCTTGTCTTTAGCTCGATCTTCTTCAACATGCACGACCAACAAGACTCTATCCAACTCGACAACTAGTGGCATAGGAAAAATCCTAATTCTTCTCTCAAGAGACTTGATGTCATCTCTTTCCTCCTTAACTGCACCATCCCAATCAACTCTATTAGTTAGAAATATGTCCATAACTACAATATAGGTTGCAGCATCATCTAGCTGATGCCCAGTAAGTGGTCATTCACTAATTGGAGAATAAGCATCTCTCCACCATTTCCTAAGTTGCTACAGATTAAGATGCTTCAGAGAAAACTTCTTCCTTCCTGTCATGATCTCAAAGAATGAGGTACAATGATCATAGATACCGGTTAGAGTGTCCTCAATCTGCCTTGCCTATTTGTGGATCTTCTTTAAGGCCCTCTGCCTCATTTGTAGGATTTAAAACCATTCCCAAGGTTCAGAAACCCTTACAAAAGGAATAATCCCACACTTTACCAACTTATCCTCAGTGAACTCCATAATTTTTATGGTTTTCTGCAATAGGAGATCAATATCCTCCTTGTCTTGAGCTAATATAGCCTTCAACCAGTCCACCGATCTCATGGCATCTCTTGCAGTCGACAAAATTTCCTTAATGGAAACATCTCCCCTGGTTTGGACACCCTGCAACCAAGAAATTGTAGCATGTGTGGTACCTTTCATCTTTTCCAGCTCAGAGATTGTCTCTTGAGGCAAGAAACCTCCAGCAAAGGAGGAAGAGCCAATAGCCTACAAGGGTTTCATCAACTCCTACAAATACTTCTTTAGTTTCGCATTCTCTTTCTCCAACTCATGCCTAGTTTGCACAACCTTCTTCAACCTACCCACAATCATAGCACTGTAGCCCTCATATTCCTCAATATCCTATTCCATAGAAGCATGCCCTAGATCAACAGTTTGCACATGATAGTCCTTGGCGGGTACATTATCTCTATCCTTATCCAGAGCAAGGGTAGCAATGTGGGCCACACTGTTTCCTGACCCATCTCTTTCAATCTAGGACACAACCCTAGCCTTCTTCTTAGCCTTTGCTTGTTCAACATATGCCATCAAGACATCCCAGTTAGGAGGAGCATCCTCTACTATCACCATTTTACTTTTCAACTCCTTATCCAGCCAATCTGGAATAATAGACTTGGTTGACATTGCATCCTGCTTCTCCTGTTGTTCATCAGTTGTATCCTTTTCGACACTTGTCACTTTGGGGATATCCACGACCGGATTCTCCTTATCTTGCAACTGCTCTTCCACAACCACCTACACCGATGAAGGGGCCTTAGCTATTATTTCTTCCTTCTAAGGAGACTTGTTCAATTTCTCTCTTACAGGCGAGTCTACATGTGCCACCAAGGAGGATTGAATCACCTTATCAATTTCTACCTCTGCATTATAGAGGTCTCCTTCCTGAAATTCTTCTTCTCCCAAGTCTTCAGGATCTTCATCCTTCTTTGGTTCTTCTTGTGTGCTACCAGTATCTTGAGGAATGGAGACACTTGCTTATTCAACAATGGGAATATTCACTAGGACATCATCCTTTATTGCAGTATCTCTTGGGGAAGGAGTCCTTGACCTCCTCATGTACACTTGTGTTTTATCCCCTGAGCTCTCCACCTCTACCACTTGTGGCTCAACCTCCTTATCAGTTCTAGGAGCATCCTTGGGTTTCTGTGATGGCTTTGCAAGTCTCCCCCCCTTTGTCAATGAAGGAACAATTTCTACCTCCCCTTCCTCTTCTTTATCCCTTTCAGCTTCTTTCTTTGAGGCACGTCTCCTCTTCTTGGTGACAGGTTTCCTTTGCTTACTCACCTCTATCACCTTCTCAACTTGAACATCCCTAACCTGGATTTTAAAGGGAGAATCCACCTTTTCTTTGCCCTTAGGATTTGGTTCAAGTGACTCCTCAGAAGCAGAATGAGACTCTAAGTCTCCAATCAGATCATAAGTACATGGGATGCCCTCACTCTCCAATTCTAACATCTTGTGCTTCAACCACATCTTGGTGTACTTGATCACCGGGGTCATTATTTGGTCCAACTCTATTTTCTCTTCTTCCAACCAGTCAACATCTCCAATTGGCCTATCCTTCACTCCCTCATAGACATGACCCTAGATTAAGTTTCCATCCTCTTCCACTTGGTCAGGGATGGATTTCACATTGTACAACCTCACTAGATCCACCGGCAATCTAGAGAACTTATTCTTCCTTACCTCGAATTCATCAGCAAGGTTAACCCAGTAATCTTCAATATGAGCCTTATGGATGTATTCCCTATTAGCCTTCTTTTGTGCTTCACCAGTGATGTCAAATCTTGCTCTCTTGGAATGGAAAGAGAGGCCAAAGGTACTCATCTCCTCCTCAGAAGCATGGGCAAACTGGATAGAAGGACAAACCTCACCCATTCCTATCTTTAAGGGAAAGTCATACCCAAAACTTGTTTTGTGCATTTCTCCCTTCACAACTATGTCGAAGTCACAAATTCGCCTAGCGACTTCCAACATTACAATATGGTCAGTAGGATACTTTGGGAGTCTGTAGGGAGCCCTTTGAAAACCATCAATTCTAATGTATGAGAAAGTTGGGAACTGGGTAAACCATGCTCCATATCTCTTGATCAATTCCTTAGCCTTGTCAGAAATTCTCATATGCTCTACACCTTGGAGCAATCTAGTGATGTACATTGTAAAAGTATCAATGGATCTTCTATAGCTTCCTTCAGTTAGGTGCAATTGTGGATATACCTCATATATGGCATCCTATCCAAAGGTACTCCTAGTGCTTAACCCCTTGTATGGATGAAATCTTGCCAATGAATACACTAGGTAGGAGGTCATGGTGAAGGTTTTGGTTTGCAGGAGATTGCATAATTGCTCATGGATCACTACACTTATGGCACCTACCCAATAATAATCTATTCCCTGCTCCATCCGAGCAATTACATTGAACATCCAAGTCTTGAACACCCCTGCACTCTTTAATCCTACCAGTCTACTAAGAAGAGTGATGACATTGTAATTTTCCCTTTTGAATTTGAGTCTGAATAGTTGCTTTGGAAACTTGGAGACATGAGACTTAGGCTTCTCCAACCAAGAGTTAATCACCTGCTGTGACTTAACTACATTTTCTTCATAGTGTTTTCTTGCCATGTCCATGTCAAAACCCACCACATGCGACTTGTCAGGCATATCAAAGGTTGAAACAATAGATATATGGCTAAAGCCTGCCAGAATCCTTCCTTGGGGACGAATTATCCTTTGTGTCATTCTGTCATAATTTCTGGCACATTCAAGCACCAACTCATAACACTGCATTATGGAGGGAAAGCCTGTCACATGTGCCAATCCAAAGTCCACCATTCTCTTTGCCAACAAAGGAGGGTTTTGTGTTGACATCTCGGCCTTAAACTCTTCATAGTCTCACATACCGAAATTGGTATCGGTGAGTCCTGACTAGATAGAAGTCAACTTACTCTCAGGAATCCTGCTCTTTATGTCCAACTTGACCTTCTCTGCATCAGAGATGGTAGAATTCTCTACACTTGGATCTGTTGCCTTACCTTTGCCTCGACCAGCAACATCTTCTCCTGATCCTACCTGCAAATAAATAAAGATGACCACCATCAAATCCAAAAGAAACAACAAGTGCACAAAATCACTATCTCAAATTTCAGGATTTGGCCCCCTTCGCGGATTCCATATTGGAGAGGAGTTCCGGAAAAATCTAGACCAGGCTTGATTCCAATGAACCAAGCACAAAACTCCCATCAGATCATATTAATCCATCAATTTAACAAATGAGTAACCTTAAAAACACTTAGCATAAGTTCATTTAATTGATTAAATACAACATCAATAAACCAATTTCTCATAATCATCATATTCGACAATTTCCCTAAAAATTGGAAGAATCTGCTAGAGGTGGATTTTGGCAAAAACAGCAACAGTTATAACTAACTTGGGAAAATGAAGAAGGCATGAAATATTCGAGAAAATCCAAAGGAAACAGATTTTAGCGAGATTTGGATAAATTATTGTTAAAGCACTGATCTGGAAGAACGACCCGACTATGGATTCTAGGTAAGTCTAGAGGACACAGACTTTGGTGAGGCAAATGAAATCCGGGAAAAAATGGTGAAAGAGAAAGAACAAGAAAGGTCAGGGAAATCTGGGGGAAGTGAAATTCCGTGAAGTCCTTGAAAACCCGAACCCATCCACAAATTTCTCACCTTTACAAAAATGATCCCAATGATTCCGGATCTAAAGCCAACACTTTGACAATGACTTAACGTAGACCTCCAATGGATCAAATATGAATTTAGAACACTCCTCACAACAATTCGAGAAGGAATGGGTATGCCCTAGGTCAGGAACCCTAAGATATCAGCCATGAAAGCTCGGAGAACCAGACATGACTTGTTCGCATACTAAAATAGGAAGTTTAAATTAATGCAAGCAAACACTCAAAAGAAAGGAAATACCGAACCAAGAATAAACATTCAATGATCAACCTGATGGACTGGTAAAACAACGGAAAACCCAAAATACCCAGTCATGATGTGCATTCCCAAGGAAACAAGGAAGCCATGAAAGACCACACAAGAAATGAAGTAAAGTAATCATCATAGAAAGATGGCATATCTACATACCATGAGAGCAAAAGGATCGAAACTGGTGATGCCAATGAACAACTTTCAAATGCAAGCAGGATATAAGCCACACACATGAAATTCAAATACAGGGGTCAAAACAGCTTCGAAATCCATGATAGAGTAATACACCAATGGCTCCAAGACTCAAACTCAATGATAAGCAAACAAACAAACTCAAATGACGAATTACTTCCAGAAATTCAATATATCAATGCCCCAAAAGGGTCGCACGATTGACATTAATGCGGTCGACAAGATGACCATGACCACAAAACTCAGAGATTCGACAAGGCAACGAATTTCAGAGAAATCCAGATGCGATGGATTTTCATGGATCCGGGTCAAAAGGCAGTGTCTTCTGGACTTCGAAAGAAAATTGGGAGAATTCGACAAGGGCTGATTTTCCTGAAAGTAGTGAAAACTCTGAAATGCATTCAGAACTCAAGATTTTCAATAAAATTCACAAATATGCCACCTCAACTACCAAGATGAACATCAAAGCACAAGCCCAAAGTAAGCAAAACCCCCAAAAGCAAAAAAAAGAGGGTCCCCACTTTCTGTGGGGTGTGTGTGCAAAAACTGCACAACACTCACTACTCAAAGAAGACACACTATATTATAGATAAATTCAAATTAAAACCATCTAAAGCAATTTGAACTAATAAATTAGCTTCTGCAAAAGCCTTATTATAGTTCTAGTTAAGCACAAAAACACTTCTTCACACTTTGCTCAATCTTCTTGACACTTTTCTCTGCAATCAAATGATCTAATCTTTATTCACACATAGCACTCACACACGTTGAACACACTTTGTACATACACATCTCTCAGATGAAGAAAACAATTGCTATTGTATATCCGCTACATGGAATTACATCAATAACTTTTTTAGCCAAAAAATAAAATAATAAATGAGTACAAACTGTTAGCCTAATTCATGATCAAATCTCAATGTGCACCAACCAAAGTTGGTCACAACATAATTAAGACCTAAAACAACATCCTCAAGTGTGCCAAACATTTAAAACTTAATCCAAAAGGATCCACAACACGCTACAACCACCACGTCGGCCAAGAACATGAAAAACCTAGACCCACAAAGAAAATCTCTGATCACGAGCACACCGACCAATGTGGACATGCAACAAAGATAGAGCATGATCTAGAAACATCAATGAACATCACAAGAGCATACACAACAATTCAAATTACTAGAATTACATTCCCTCCTTTTAGAAACACCAGCTACAGTAATAGAATAACTATAGGAACACAAAAACTCACAACTTGCTCAAATATTGATGTGCACCTCTAAAAATTTGGGTAGATACACTAGATAGGCTCATCAAAAAAACCTTTAGTCCACAACTTCTAAATACCAATATACTAGACTTTCCAACATTCTGACCTTCACAGCTTCACAAACAACCTTCAACATATTTATTATAATTTTCTCAATATCCTCAACTTATACAGCCTTCAAGACACCAATGATAATAGTGTTGACATCAATGACAACCACATATCAACAACATAACCACAACATCCAACAATATCCCCCTTTGGCATTTATGGCAACACATAATGTAAAAAATACACCATCAACGCAACTAACTCTTCTTCCAACAATCTTGCTTTTTCACATTACTCTTCTCCCCCTTAGTTATTACAAAGTTTTTCACATTACTCTTGTCCCCATTTGACATGAATAGAAAGGGTACAGAAGATCTGAACCACATATTTGAATCATTTGACTACTCCCCCTTAGTAGCAGCCACCACAACATCAATTTGAATCAAGATATGACTATGAATTCACGAACTAATGCAAAGACTTACATCTTAGTTCTGACTAGGAGGGGAAATCACCCCTACCTTCCCTTTGAGATACTCAGAATTATCCTTAGGCAATGGTAAAGATGTCTACAATCTATTCCTTAGTAGGCACATACTCCATTCTGACTTCTTTATCACTCACCTTGTCTCTCAAAAAGTGATATTTGATAGATATATGCTTTGTCTTTGAATGTAGCACCAAATTCTTAGAAATTTTTATTGCACTTTAATTGTCACAAAATATAGCAATAGGCTCATCATACTCAATTTTGATATCTCTCAGCATCTGCTTCATTCATATTACTTGAGGATAATTATTTGTAGCAGCAATATATTTTGCCTTAGCAGTAGATAAGGAAATGGAATTCTACTTTTTACTTAACCAAGACACCATCTTCCTCCCCAAGAAGAAGTCACCACCACTAGTACTTTTCCTATGATCCACATCACCTGGCCAATCTACATCAGTAAAGGTGCTCAAGGTAAGGTCATCATCTTTAGGATACCAAAGGCCAAAATCAACTATCCCTTTCAAGTATCTGAAAATTCTCTTTATAGTAGTCACATGAGATTCCTTTGGATCAGCTTGATATCTAGAAACCATGCATACAACATTCATAATGTCAGGTCTGGTCTAAGTCAAATAAAGTAATCCATCGATCATTGACTTGTATCTTGTTTGATTTTCCTTAAGAGAATCATCATTCTATGTTAACTTGTATTCGATTACCATGGGTGTACCAACAAGATTTGAATCTTCCATGCCAAAATTCTTTAGCAGCTCTCTTACATATTTGGACTGAGATATAAAGATTCAATTATCTAATTGAGTGATTTGCAATCCCAAAAAGAACTTCATCTCTCCAATCATGGACATTTCAAATTAACTTTTAATTTTATCAGCAAACTTCATACATAAATCATCATCTCCTCCAAAAATGATGCCATCAACAAAGACTTCAATAATCATCTCTTTATCATGATCCATCTTGAAATATAGATTATTGTCAGTAGTACCTTTATTAAATCCAAGCTTCAAAAAGTATTTATTTATTCTAGCATACTAGGCTCTAGGGGTTTGCTTGAGTCCATAGAGTGATTTCTTCAATAATCAAACCATATCTCCCTTATCAATCAATTGAAATCCATCTGGTTGCTCGACATATACCTCTTCTAGCTCACCATTCATAAATGCTGACTTTACATCCATTTGATAGACTTTGTAGTTCTTAAAAGAAACATAAGCAAGAAACAATCTTACAACTTCAATTCTAGCAATAGGGGCAAAGGTTTCTTCAAAATCAGTACCTTCCATCTGTAAGTACCCTTTAATTCCTGACCACTTCACCTTGTTCATTCAGCTTATTCAGAAAGACCCATTTAGTTCCAATGACATTTTTGTCCTAAGGCCTGGGAACAAGAATCCATGTATTATTTTTCTCTCTACATAAGTTCTTCCTTCATTGCTTCCATCTAATGTTCATCTTTACATGCTTCATTGACATTGTTGGGCTCAATCTTGGAAATTCGACAATAATCTTCTGCAATTCTTCTTCTAGTCTGCACACCCTTATTCTTATCTCATATAATATAATCTTCAGAATGATTTCGCTTTACATACCTCAAAACTTTAGGATTCTCTTTAACTTCTGGTTCTTCCATTCTCTCTTTTTCACTTTCACTAGCCTCCCCTTCTTGATTCTCTTGATTCATCGTAAAAAATTGAACTTGATTCTCTATTTGAACATTCTTTCCTTTATCAATACTATAATGTTGATCATCTGAATCATATCCACAATATTTTGATGATCTAACATTGTCTTCATCAACTTTTACATTTGCACTTTCAAACATTTTCTTCAATCTTCTATTATAGCACCAGTAGGCCTTGCTTTTAGTAGAATAACCTAGAAAGATTCCTTCATCAATCCTAGCATCAAACTTGCACCTATATCTTCATATCTCTTGATATAAAATCTACTTCCAAAGATTTTGAAATATCTAACAATAGGCTTATGACCAAACCACAGCTCAAAAAGAGTTTTACCAGAGGGTATGTGTAGGATCATCATGGAAAAAATAGGCCCTTAAGTGGCGATGAAAATCCAAAAAATCAGAGTTAGGAAACTTGATGTAAAAAATTGAATAAGTTATCTATATTATTCAAAAATATGTAAGAATAGAATCTGTAGCAAATTTAATGCAGTTTCTAAACTACTAGGTTTTTTTTTTTTTTTTAAATTATTTGGCAAAAAATTGAAATTTCAATGCAGTAGTACTTAAATTTTAGGGAAAAAATAAGAAGTAGGTGTCTGTCTGACCACCCTAAGCACAATAAAATGATAATATTTTTTTATAATATTTTAGATATCAGTAGAGGACTCATGTCCCGATGTGATGCATATTGTTTTGTAATTTTTTTCCTTGTAAATAATTAATTATGATTTTTTTATTACAACTTTTAAAAAATATAAAAAACTCGTATGTTTGACAACCTTAACTTGGTCAAAAATTCATGAAATTAAATTTTTTTTAATCCTATAGTATGTGAAGCATAAAATACGACACATATTTCGGATTCAAAAAATGTGATACCATTTGAAAGCTATAAATGTTTTCCAATCAGCCTATAAATCAGGACTTTAGTCGTAATTCAAATAGAAAATGAATAATAATTATTTATTAAATTTAAAGTAAAGAATAATTTATATTGGTGAAAAGCTGAGAATCTCCTTTAAAAACCCTTTTCGTGTCACCAATTTTGGGTAAAAAAAAAGTTGTCAGCCACATGGGCCATCATATCACTTACATGTCATCACTTTTTGGCCCATCATATTAGTTCTTATAGCTTCTCTCCAATAGATATGGGGAACATTACCTTCCAACATCATAGTTCTAGCAACATCTAGAATTGTCTTCTTCTTTCTCTCTACAACTCTATTCTATTGAAGAGTTTGGGGAGCAAATAACTGTCTTTTGATTCCATTCTCTTCACGGAAAGAATTAAACTCCTAGGAAGTGAACTCACCTCCTCTGTTTGACCTTAAGCATTTAATCTTCAAACCTGTCTCATTCTCTGCCATAGCTTTGAAACTTTTTAACTTCTCTAATGCTTCATGTGTTTCTCTCAAGAAAGAAACCCATATCATCCTAGAGTAATCATCAATAAGAAACATAAACTACCTCTCTCCTTGTAGAATTCTAACTCTGGAGGGACCACATAGATTAGTATGTACCATCTCCAATACTCATTCGAATGATGTTGTTTTATCCAAAAAGAAATTCTAGTTTGCTTTCCCATCTGCCATCCTTGCATATGGTGTTAGTAGGCTTTACTAACTTAGGAAGATCTCTTATTGCTTGATTGGAACTTATCTTGAAAATGTTATCAAAATTCACATGACACAACCTCCTATGCCATTACCATCTTTCATCAACTTGATCAATTAAACAACTTTCACTAGTAGCACTTAGGTGAAAAATATTACCTCTTGTCTTTGTACCTGAAGCAATTACATTTTCAGAACTTCCAAGTATCCTGCACTTTCCATCTTTGAACTAAATATTATATCCCTTGTCGACCATCTATCCAAAACTTAACAGGTTATGCTTCAAGCCTTCTACATAAAGGAAATCATCAGTATTATGTTTACCACTAAGAGAAATAGTGACTTTTCCACAAATCACACCAGCATTATTATCTCCAAAGCTTACAACACCACCGTCATATTTTTCCAAGCTTACAAACTTTCTTTTTTCACCAGTCATATGATGTGAGCATCCACTATCAATCACCCACTCATCCTTTTCTTAATTTTAGGCTATAAGAGCTTTCTCAACATTCATATTACTAGCACATTTAGTGAACACCAGACAATTTTACTTGATAGAAATGAATACCCATCCATCCTCATTTCCATTTTCTTTATCAGATTCTTCATTAGTAACACCTTCTTCAACATATAATAACATTTCTTTTCAAATCTAGGCTTGTTTGGTTTGGACCTAGGAACAATTTCAGGACACCTTGATGCAAAATGACCTATCTTATTGCAGGAGAAACATTTAATAGTCAACTTTCCTTACTACTTACCTTGTCCTTTGGCTTCTCTTTTCACAATTAGTGCTTCCATTTCTTCTAACTCTCTTTCTTCATCTTCAATCTGTTTCATCTCATCTTCATACTTGAATGTATTTCTAGAACTTTCTCCCAGATCATATCTCTGTTTGTTTCTTCTGGATATAGTAGCTCTAAATGTAGACTATGTCTTAGGGGTAGATTCATCAAATTCACTCAACTCAAAGGCAACAATTTTACCAATCAACATATCTCTTGTCACATTTATTACTGTCCTAAGCTCTTCAATAGCATGAGCTTTCATTTTGTAAGAAGTAGGCAATGATCTGAGCACTTTCACTACAATATCCTCTTCATCCAAGATTCCACTGACACATCTAATACCCATCACTAGTTCATTTACTGTTTGCATGAAAGAAATAAAGTTTTCATCTTCACCCATTTTCATGTTTTCCCACTTGCCTTTTAAGCTTTGTAGCTTAGCAAATTTCACTTGTGCATATCCTTCATACAATGTTTCTAGCTTCTTTCAAATCTCATGTTTTGTTTTCAGACCCATCACATTTGTCATCTTTGAATTTGTCAAAGCACTCAACAATGCTTCTATAGCCCTGATATTAGTTTTAGCTTCTTTGATCTCATCAGGAGTAGAGGGACCATTTTGAGGAATAACATATATGTTCTTTATAATCTTCTAGAAGGGTTCACCAATGCACTTCAAATGACACTCCATTCTTGCCTTCCACAGAGAGTAGTTTGTTCCATCAAATCTAGGACTATCCTTCTTGTATGATGCCATCTTAGATCACCTCAAGCTATTAAAATTCTTCAGAGGAACTTGCTCTGACACCAATTGTTGGAGAAACAAGGATATACAACTGAGAGGGGGGCGTGAATCAGTTGTCACAGATTATTCAAACTTATTTAAAATTTATTCAACTTATTCTCAGATCTGATGAATGAAAATTAAGCATAAACAATCAACACATCATAAACACAAAGAACACTAAGATTTTATATGTGGAAACCTTGTTAGGGGAAAAACCATGATGGATGTCAGTCCACAATATTATACCCTGTTAAAAGTATAGAGATGAATAATGGGAATGCACATGCATTCAGGCATACTGCCTAGAGCTCACTGCTCAAAGAAGACACACTGGCTTACAAAGATGTTCATATTAAAACCATCTGAAGGAATTTGAACTAAGAAATTAGCTTCTGCAAAAGCCTGATTATAGTTCTAGTTAAGCACAAAAACACTTCTTCACACTTCACTCAATATTATTCACACTCTGCTCTGCAATCGAATGATCTAATCTTTATTTGCAAATAGCACTCACACACTTCACACATACACATCTCTCAGATGAAGAAAACAATCACCCTTATATATTTGCTAAATAGAATTCCATCAACAACTTTTTCGGCCAAAAATAAAATAATAAATGAGTACAAACTGTCGGCCTAATTCATGATCAAATCTTAATGTACACTAACCAAAGTTGGTCACAACATAATGAAGACCTAAAACAACATCTTTAAGCATGCCAAACATTTAAAAATTAATCCACAAGGATACACAACACACTACAACCACCATGTCAACAAAGAACATGAAAAACCTGAACACACAAAAAAACATTTCCAATCACGAGCACATTGATCAATGCAAATGTGCAACAAACGTAGAGCATGATCTAGAAACATCAACGAGCATCGTAGGAGCATACACAACAACTAAAATTACTATAATTACATTATCTTCTTCCAGAAACACCATCTACAGTAATAGAATAAGTATAGGAACACAAAAACTCACAACTTGGTCAAATCTTGATGTGTACCTCTAAAAGTTTTGGTAGATAAACTAGATAGGCTCAACAAAAAACCCTTTAATCCAAAACTTTTGAATACCAACATACTGTACTTTCCAACATTCTAACCTTCACAACTTCATAAACAACCTTCAACATATTTATTATAATTTTCTCAATATCCTCGACATATACGACCTTCAAGACACCAATGTTAATAGTGTGGACATCAATGACAACCACATATCAGCAACACAACCAAAAAATCTACAAAATAATCCCCAAATTATCCCAAAGATACTCAAAAGTATCCTAAGATAGAGCCATAGTAAATATATCAACAATTTGATCCTTTGTAGGGATATATTCAAGCTTCACTTCATTCTCCATAACCATCTCTCTCAAAAAGTGATACCTGATAGATATATGCTTTGTCCTTAAATGCATCACTAGATTATTTGAAATGTTTATTGCACTTGTATTATCACAAAAGATAGATATAGGTTCATCATATACAACTCTAATATCCTTCAATGTTTGTCTCATCCATAATATTTGTGTACAACATGATTTTGTTGCAATATACTCAACCTCTGTAGTGGATAAAGAAATTAAATCATATTTCTTACTTAGCCATGACACCAATCTACATCCAAGAAAGACTACACCACCACTTGTAATTTTCCTATCATCAACACAACCATCCCAATCTGCATTTTTATAAGAATTTAATGTGAAATTAGTATCCTTAGGATACCACATCACATAATTTGGCGTGCCTCTTAAATAACTGAATATTATCTTCACTACTCCAACATGTGTTTCTTTAGGATCTTCTTGAAATCTAGCCACAAGGCAAACTACATACATGATATCCACTCTAGTAGAAGTCAAATATAACAGTCCACCAATCATAGATCTATACTTGCTCTAATTAGCCTTAGGTGAATCATCATCTTTGTTCAATTTGCAAATAGTCACCATAGACTACATACCAGCTTGGATTCATCCATTCTTAACTTCATCAACATATCTTTGGCATACTTAGATTGTGAAATGAAAATTCCTTTATCTGCTTGATTGATTTGTAGCTCAAGAAAGAAATTAATCTCCCCAAGCATTGACATCTCAAATTATTTTTGCATTTTTTCAACAAATTTCTTACACATAGCCTCATTTCCACCAAAGATAATATTATCCACATATACAACTACTATCAATATTGTGTCTTCCTCAATTTTAAAGTAAAGATTACTATCTGCGAAGCCCTTACTAAATCCTTCATGTATCAAGTACCTATCCAATCTCACATACCAAGCTCTAGGAGCTTGCTTCAAACAATATAGATCCTTCTTCAACTTACATACCATATCTAGTTGATTTGACAACTGAAAAAATTCTAGTTGTTCCATGTAAAACTCTTCTTGAAATTCTCCATTCAAAAAGGTAGACTTAACATCCATCTAATAGACCATAAAAACATTATGTTTTGCAAATGGAAAAAAAAATCTGATAGCTTCCATTCTAGCCATGGGAGCAAAAGTCTCCTCAAAATATATACCTTCTATTTGTGAGTAACCCTAACACACAAGTATTGCCTTATTTTTTACTACTTCTCCATTCTCATTCAGCTTGCTCCTAAATACCCATTTAGTTCCAATAATGCTTTTATTTGCTGGTCTATGGACCAATTCCCAAGTCCGATTCTTCTTTATCTACATAATTTCTTCCATTGCCTTCATCCAATGTTCATCCTTACATGCTTCACTCACTGATTTAGGTTCAAATTTAGAAAGTAAACATAAATTTTCTTTAACTTCCCCAGATTTTCTCCTTGTTAATACATATTTCCTCTTATCCCCAATGATCTAATCTTTAGAATGATTCTTTTGCACATACTTATGGGTTTTAGGGGTCTTCTTTGGAGCTTCTTCCTCTTCATTCTACACTTCTTGTTCATCAAATTTTTCTTCTACTTCTTTACAATCAGGTTCATTTGACACATATCCATCTACTAAAATAGAATTCTATGGGTTTTCATCAACTTTAACATTTTCACTTTCAACTATCTTTCTCAACCTTTTATTGTAGCATCTATAAGCTTTGCTTCTAATAGAATATCCAAGGAAGATACCTTCATCAAACCTTGCATAAAATTTTCCTAAGTTTTCTTCTTCTCTTTTGATGTAATAGTTTCTTCGAAACACTCTGAAGTACTACATAATGGGAATCCTTGCATACCATAGCTCATAAGGATTCTTTGTGTTGTTAGCTTTAGATTCAACTTTGTTAAGTATGTAAAAAATAGTATGAATAGCTTCTCTCCAGTAGACTTTCAGTAGATTTTCCTCTTTCATCATAGTCCTCATAGCTTCTTGAATAGTTATGTTTTTCCTTTCAACAACTCCATTCGACTAAGGAGTTCTAGGGGTAGACAAATGCCTCTTTATTCCATGAACTTGAAAAAATATGTTAAACTCATTAGAGGTTAGTTCACCACTTCTGTTAGACCTCAAGGATTTTATTTTCAAATCCATTTCATTCTCAACCATAGCTTTCAATGCCTTAAATTTATCTAATGCATTAGATTTATCTCTAAGAAAAGTAACCCATGTCATTCTAGAGTAATCATCAATCTAAAGCATAAAGTACCTATCACCTTGTAGACTTCTCACCCTTGTAGGACCACAAAGATCTGTATTCACTAATTCCAACAGTCTATTAGAAGATTATTCCTTTCCCTTAAAGCTACTCCTTGTTTGTTGTCCAAATTGACAACTCTCAAAAATAACATTGATAGGTTTTGTGATTCTAGGAAAATATCTCATAACATTCAAACTAAATTAATTGTTTGAAATTTATTAAAATTCATGTGAAACATCCTCCTGTTCCATAACCAAATATCATTAATCTAAGAAATAAAGCAATGACCATCAACACCCTTAAGCTGATAGATGTTTCCATCTATTCTCTTACCAACAACAATCACAGTTGCAAAACCTTTTTAGATCTCACATGGTTCATCCTTAAACACAAGATTATACCCTTTGCTACACATTTGTGTGACACTCAAGATATTATCTATTAAGTTGTTAACATATAGTGAAAAAAATTAGTATTATACTTACTATCGAAACTAATTGAACCTATTCCACAAATCGTAGCTCTTGAATCATCTCCAAATTTAACTAATCCTCCATCATATTTTTCAAGTTTAACAAACTTAATTTTATCTCTGGTCGTATGATTAGAGTAGCCACTGTCAACATCCTAGTAATTCTTATCGTCCTTGGCATTAAAAGAAGATACCAAAGTACCTTCAATTGTATCCTTCATCTCTGAAATACTTTCCTTCACACAACTTTCAGGATTAGCAGAACTAGATTCTTCTTTTATAGCAAAAACAAAACATTCATTATCATTAAAATATCCATAATCAGATTCATCATCAGAAATACCAGCATCTTCCTTCACATAGCAATATTTCTAAATCATCTTTACTTTATTTTCCTTGTTCTTATTGTGTAAAGCTCTTTTTCTACATCTAGAAGCATAATGACCAATCTCACCATAGTTGAAACATTTGAAAGTTAATTTACCTTTGTACTTACGGGTGCCCTTTTTCATCTTCCTCACAAAGTTAGATTCCAAATCATCAAGATCTTCATCACCTGAATCATCAATCTTCTTTAATTTAGCAACCTTGAAAGAAGTCTCTATTTAATAACTTTCTTCATTTTTCTCATTTCAAATTTAGTCAGAGTACCAATCAATTGATCTCTAGAATAATTATCATAATCAACAGTTTCCTCAATATCAAATACCTTTTCACTGTAAAAATCTAGAAGATATTTGATAACTTTCTTCACCACTTTAGATTCTTTAACTGTTGTACCAAGGTCTCTCATATTACTTACCAATTCATCAACTCTCTTTATGTAGGCTTTAATTGATTTATCTTCAGTCATATGCATCATTTCAAATAGTGCCTTCAAGTTCTACAACTTTGATTGTTTAACCTTTGGATCTCCTTCATAAATGCTTTCTAACTTATCCCAAATTTCTTTAGCAGTCTTCAAACTCATAACTTTAACAAATTTAATATTTGAAAGACTATTCACAATAATGCACCTTGCCTTAGCATTGATCTCACATGCCTTGATTTTTGCACTTGTACTTGGACCATTCAAAGGTGGAGATTATGTATCATGAGAAGCCTTCTCAATCTCATATCCCCGATCAGACAAATCTCCTTCCATATTTTTCTTCCAAAATGCATAATTTGAGCCATCAAACCTAGGATATTCCAAAGGAATCTTGTTTGCCATCTCAGATCTACCTCAAGAAGTTATTCTTCTTCTTCAAGGAACTCGGATCTGATACCAATTGTTGAAATGAGCAAGATAACTGAGAGGGGGGTGAATCAGTTGTAGCAAATTAAACCTTCAAAACCATCAACAATAATTAGATCCACAACCATTCATTACACCCTTATTCTATTAGATTAATTAAGCATGAAATGTTGGTAACAAAAATTGAAATCGCAACACCATACATAAGAGAACACTAGACTTAAGTGGAAAACCCAGTGACAGAAAACCATGGTGAGGATTAGCTTACAATATATAAGTAATAGAAAAATTAGTACAAAGGGGCTCATTGCTTGAATAAGACACACTATCCCAAAGGCTCACTACCACAAAAATAATACAAGAAGATAGAAGAAGAATGTTACATAGAGAAAAGGATTCTCAATGCAACAAGGAGTCCACCACAATTGCAAACACACTTTCACAATCTCACATGAAAGATCAAGAACCCTAACATGAAGTTCACATTTCTTTGCTCAAATTCGCATGACTCACATCAATCTCACATCTATCTTGCTTCTTACGCTTTCACTCACCCTCTTGCATCAACACCATACATATTTATATGAAGCTCTACCTCAAAAAATTTCTCCAATGTAGGCCACTAGCTGTTATACATTCAAATTTGAAATAGGTCGACACCTAAACATTCTTGTTGTGTATAGGAACAAAAGGTGACCAATATAAATCCTTAACTAGGACCCAAATAGATCCCAACACACTTCTGCATGTTTCCACAAGCCTAAAATTTAGTGTTAAACATAAGGTCGACCAAATCCTATGCAAAACACTATAGACATTAAGTACATACTTCCTTAAACCAAGCCAAAAGTTCTAGACAATATAATTCACTTGAACTCAATTCAGGATAATCCACGAACTACTTAAGATTCATCAAACACTTCATCCAAGCTCCCATCAACAAATACTTCAACTCGGTATAATTAGTAACCATTAATTGCATACTGATAAATGAAACTCACATTGTACTACACCAAATCAAGTAAAAACTTGAATACAAAAAAATAAAATAATTATAAGCAACTTCCCAAATCTGCACAAGCTTAAGCCAAACAATAGAGAAATGCTGAGGAAAAACATATTTCCTAGATCATAGAAAACATTACTAAATGACTAGTTCACACACTGGTGAAAATAATCTCACATTGTACAACAATCCAAAAACCCAAATTATGAACATAACAACGTCTTTCAACCTTGAATAACCTGTAAGATCCGCACATGCATAGTATCAACACTAAAAGAACATGATGCATAATATCGAAGTACACTATGAAAATTTGCACAACATAATTTACTCTATTTATCTTCATTCCAACTCATCTTCAAACTTTGCAATCAAAATAATAGCTCCATGTACTCACAACACTTCCTCAAGGTCTCAACTACACATGCACAACCTATTTTCCTTTTTTCCATAATTTTCTCAATATCCTCAACATCTTCATCCCATAGTTAATATCAATGACAACACCAGTCAGTATAGTTCTTGTTGACATCAATGACAACACCATCATTCTTACAATAGTGTTGTATATTGGCTTGCCTTAGTCAAACCATTTTTTGGTGTTTCCACCTCCACAAACAACTATGATGATAATGATATAGAGCATGTACTCTATGGAGAGAAGATGAAAATGGATATAACTAATTGATAAATGAAATTATTTTAACTTAGCACTCAGATCTACATTCCCTGTAGCATTGAAGTCACTTTTCTCATCACATATGAGGAGAACTTGGAAGATACTTGGAGATACTAAAAATTTTAGTGCTCATAACAAAAATAAACACAAAAAAGAAACATATTACTATACATGAATATCAATTTTCTAATATACTTTAATCATATAATTAACTTGAAATAGTGTTGTAAATATTCTTCTTATTGATACTCTTGAAATTTCCTTAATTCCCTTTATAATGATCAAAATATATCAAGTTCAATTAGGTGTTGAAATGGAGGGAAAGACATATTTATATGATATTCTACATATTTCACATTAACCATTATTATAGGTTGACAATTAATTTTCAATTCAGAAACATACTAAGGTTTACAATAAAAATTTACATTAGGGCTTGATAAGGTTTAATAGCAGAAAGGGTTCCCTTGTTCAACCCAATTTAACTTTTTAAATGTTCATTAATTAAATATTTATTTCAATTTTCTAGATTTACTTCAATTTTCCCAAAATGACAAGTAAATGGGTAGTTTATTAGCATAATTAGGCACAGATACTTAGGAGGGAGCCAAAGATAGTATTAAATAGTTAAGGGTGATAATTTACAATGCTATTGATGTAGTTATGAGTAGTTGGTTATGTCATTGATGTCAAAACTCCTATGTTGTCATTGATGTCTATTGTTGGAATAGATTGTTGCAAGAGTGTGAGCAATTGATGCTTTGATTAGTTGCATTATGTTGTCATTAGTAAAGCCACTCATGTCAACCTCTAGTGTTACTATGATAAGCTTCTATGATCTATGATTGAGTTGAAGTTGGTTCAGTTATGTTGAGGAATTGTTGAATATGTTGAGGATGTTTCTTTGGTGCTTTGTTTCAAAGTGATTTTGAGAAAATATGATAAAAAGAGGAAATAGTGTGTCGTAGTGGTGTTCTCGGTTAGACAGTTGTGTTTTCGTTTTTCTTTACATTTCTTCTAGGTTGAATATTTTTCTATTCATTTTGGATATGTTGGTTAAAGGTATTCAGAGGTGTTGTATTCAAGATTTGGTGTGCTATATTGTTGTGCAAAAGTTGTGTTCACTAGTGTGTGAACTATGTATTTTTTAGGTGTTTGGGAGAAATGTTTATACTCTTCATTTCTTTATCGTTATTTTTCAAATCTTGTAGATATGAAGGAGTGTTGATGGTGTTGGTATTTTACTTCAGTCAAGATTTTTTGAGGCTTGGTGCTATGGAAGTAAGTTTCTTGTGTTACAATGTGTGGCAGAGTTATTTGGGTGTACTGAGTGTACATTCTTTAGGTGAAAGTTGTTGTGAAGGATTTTTTTTTTAATTTTATGGAATGTATGGAATATTTCAAAGTGTGTTCAAATGATATTTATTGTCCGTGAGTTATGGATAGATCAAATGAAGAGTGTACTTAAGATTTTAGTCGTGTTTACACAGGTAATGACCGACCTTGGTGTTTACACTGGTTGTGAAGGTGCTTCGTTGTTTATGGAAGCATGGTGTGGAATGTAAGGATGGATTTAGGTCATAGCTAAGGAATTTTTTGGTTTTCCTTCACTCCTTTCCACTGTGGGAATATTTTTGTGCCGGCCTAATTTAAATTTTAATGTTTGAGGTGCATAGCCGAACTTGGAGAAAGTTTCAAGGTTGAAGATGGTATAAGTATGAGTTAAGGTTTTGAGGGATTTGGGTGATAGAAGAGATAGAAAAGGATTATGTGAATCACAGAGTTATAGAGTGTGAAATTGAGAAGTGCAATGTTATCTTTCATGTGTTAGATTGCTAGATACAGGGAGTAGAAGTTGTCTACAATTCTTCAATCAGGCTAGAAAAGTGTTGGTGATATTGTGGTGGATTTTATGTGTCGAGGATAGGAGAAGGGTCTATCATGCATAGATTAGGAATCTAAGATAGAAGTGCCTTAGTCATTTTCAATTTATATCACATCAAAGACACTAACAACTATGCCATAAAGCAAAAATAGGCATAGTAAATCCCCCATTGATCTTTCTAAGAAAAGTAAATGCTTGACAAATAACAGATTCAACACAAGCACAAATCCAGATTGTAGAATCAATCAACATGAAAGACAAACATGTGGACACATAGACTTACCTGGGGAAAATCCCTTTCAGGTAAAAAAACCCACCCTCCAAAACACTTAGCTCACTTGTATTATTCAGTAACAAAATAGTTACAATACAATATCAGAGCTATGCTCTTCAAAAGATTACATCTTATCCGTCTGGAGAAATATAGGCAACACAATTACACAGAATCTTCACATAGTTACAATGTCTTCAAACAACATACCATGTAGACTCTCTTTAGCTCCTCAATTGAATTTCTCAGCCAACCTCATGGCCAACCCAGTCTCTAGGCATCTCGGGTTCACATCTTTCTAATTTGAGAGACTGAGTGTTCACGGTTACAATGCCATAGCATACCGCTCAAACACTCTCAACATCTCTCTCTCTTTGCTCATAATTTACTGATTGCACACAAGATTAATTTATAATCTCTTACTGTGTGCCTACCTGTTCTACCTGTTCAAGCAATCAACAATCATCAGGATAATTCATTATGCCACCTACAAGCTTCCCATCATTCTTTGATAACATGCACCGCCCATTAGCACACTTCGAGTTGCAAAACATTAAAAATGGTTGCAGATACATATCCATCAACCTCTAAACCATTCATTTAATGTAGCTCATCGTAATCAAAAAATAACCTTTTGGCCAATCAGATCTTAAAAATCTTTCCATGTGTCGCTTTCTCATTCATTCGCCACTTTGCCTCTAGGTCAAGCTCGACCAAACTCAGTCTGAGCCCATCTGAGCTCACCTTGATTTCCCTATGCTACTGCACCGAGCTCTTACTCCTACCTCGGTATGGTGATGAGCTAGCTTGATCCAACCTCGGCCTCCAACCACACTACCACTAGGCTTGGCATTGCCCATCATGGTATGGTAGTAACCACCGGGCAAACTGCCAGTAGTCATACTATGACCACCACGGTGAGCCAGTTCATCATCCATGGTGGGGTGATAACCACCAAGCCACACTATAGGTAGCTTACCGCGGCCACCACAGTCACTCTGAGCACCGATCATGGTAGGGTGGTAACCGGCACTAGACCGCCACCCTCCAATCACCAGTGGTTTACCGCGCCCACCACAGCTTAAAGAATGAGCCTCCACAGTAGGGTGGTAACCACCAATCCTTTCCACCACCCATAAAACACTTCCACTATGCAACCGCGCCACCACAGAACTACTCCTATGGTAAGGAGGTAAACCTTCCTTCGCTAGTGTGCTGCCAACTATGCTACCGCACCACTACTGAGCAAACCCTGTCATATGGCAGTAACTTCCATGCCAAATTCTACCACTCATCGTGCCACTACTAGTCCAGAAGAAGACCGCCACAGTGGGGCGATAACACTACCCAACCGTCGGACCAAGTAGGGGGGCCCATGGTAAAGCGGTAAACCGCTCAACTGTGCCACCAAGGTAAAGCTTGCAGCGGTATGGCAGTAAAGGCCATCAATATGGTGAAATTGCCTAAGTCTTCAAGGGAAAAGACTAGAAAGTTGAGGCATAATTTCCCAACACTATCTTGCATTGATATGATGTTCTTTGTGTAACACTTCTTCTCTATCTTCTTTTCTATTATGGGATTGAGCCTTTGGTAGCGAGCCTTTCTTTTTATGGGTAGTGCGCCCTATGATAGTGAGCCTTTGTAATCGGTATTGATATTACTTATATTGTTAGCTAATCCTCATCATGGTTTTTCCCATCTTGGGTTTTCCACATAAATATGGTGTTAACTTGTTTCACTTTCTACTATTTTCTTTTCATGCTAACTCGTCATAACAGATTAAGGGTTTATTGAGTGAATGTGGATTTGAATGTTAATAAGGTTTTGAATTTTAAGATACAACTGATTCATCCCTCCCCCTCTCATTTTTCTTGTTCATTCAACAATATTTCTCCCCTACTTTAGTGAGGGTATAAACTTGCATTCATACACACACTAAAGTATAGATAAGCCAAAATAGTCCTTTTATCAAAACATCAAAGATAAGATGATATTCATTTAGTGGATTTGGTAGCCCTCGAGCTACAAATTCTATCAAATGACCATGTTAAGATAAAAGGATCCTATTAATATATAAGATATAGTGTATAAAATCATATAGTAATCCAAACAAACATAAAATATACATGGGGAAAATGCATAGTGAAAACATGACATCAAACACAAAGTGTACATGAAATGGATGAAGCCAACACAAGGAAAACATGACACACACACAAAATGCACATGAAGTAAACATGGATTGAACATGATCATAGAGCATATAAAAACAATAGTAGTACACACCATATAAAAAATCCAAGTCATCTAGGAAAAGAGACCTCAATATGAATGGTTATCTCAATAACAAGCATCATCCATTGAATACACAAACATTTAAATGATTAAATTAATCAAAATAACAAGAGAGTTCACAACAGTAGCATTGGATTAGTTTTTTTCTAGGGGTTGTGTACCTTAAAAATCCTCCATGAACCATGAGCTAGCAAGCTATGTTATGCTAAGTGACCATGAAGTACATGAATCCATGGGCTAGAAAGTTGCTTTATGGTAGGTGACTATGGATAAATGCTTAATGCCATGGGGTATGGTCGAATGTTTTTAGGGATTGTTTAATATATTATGGGATGGTTTAAGATATTAAGAGAAAAATTAATGTCTCAAAGGATGAATTAATGTCTCGGGGGATAGATTGATAATCATAAATTTGGGGGAATTATGAATAATGCCACCACATAAGGAGACACGTCAATAAGTCAGATCTCAAGACATGTAAATTTATATGTGGATATATAAAATTGGATGGGTTATATGCCCCCTTCTTAAAATTTTGACATACTATGTGATTATTTTAAGTAACAAAAATGTGTGAAAATGCAATAGAGGGGATACTCAAGGAGAATTCACACCTTAAAAAATAGTTATCCTTGCCCCCAAAGTGCATAGTCAAGGAAAACAAAGCAAGAAAATATTGTATTTCTACCATAAAAATAATATGGTTGCATATAAGATTGTACCACCATGAATAACAATGAAATTTTAACTAGGGATAAAAATGCCACATAATAAGGAGAAATACAATAGAAGATATTATCTCATTTAAAAGGGTCAATAAAATGGTGAAATAGGGTACTATAGTAAATAAGATATCATATTGTACTATTTGAGATGCAACACTTGTCAACAAAATATACATATTTTAGATAGAGAATAACGAGTGAGAAGTAATACTTTTCCTTGTAAAGGAAACTTTAGTTGTGCACATGATGATAGCCTAATTTTTCTAGACATAGGAGGGAGAGGATTTTTGTAACCTGATCCCTTTGTGGAAGATTGTGGTGTAGGATTCATAGGGACATTAGCTTCTTGTTCCATATTTCATGAATCATTTTCATTATACACTTGTTTAGAAAGAAGTGTGAAACCAAGCCCATAGTGTGTTTCCAAATTAGAGGGAGTTAAATATGGCATATTACTAATTTTGTTTGAATGAGAGGTATGAGTTCTTTGTAAAGAAGAAAGAGGAGAACCAATCCCTTTGGAAGGATATGGGTCTATGTTAAATTTTGATATGTGGGGCTAAGGGGAGTCATTATTAGGTATTGACATGCCCAAGGAATGAAGGCTAAGGATCTCTCTTTGTGAGAGGAGGGAAACATATTAGGTGATGGTATAATAGGCTTTGTAGACTCTTTGTAGAGATGGGGGATAGAAGTTGGTGTAAGAAAATTATGATTTATGTCAAATATTTGTGGTAGATATTTGTATTTGGAAATTCTTAATTTATACTTTTTTATGTTTCTCAGAGGAAGGTTAGGTGAATGAATGGTGGGTAAAGGAGTGTTAAGAAAGCTATCGATGGCCTCCCCCTCTTGTGCAAAAATATACTCACTAAAAGGAGAGAAGTTGGGAGAGGAAAAAGCATGAGCCTTATCACTATGTGAAGGATGGTTACCAAATGAGAAATAGGAAATGTCTACCAAGGATTTTAGAGAATATTTTTTTTTGGAAAGGGAATTAGATATGATAATTATACATGTAATAAGAGAGTTTTTTAGGTGGTATATTTTACAAAAGATTAAAAAATTTTCAAATGTAATTTCTGGATACTCAGATATTGCAATTCATTGGTGAAAAAATTATATTTGAAAGTGTACCTAAATATGATTTTTTTTGTGAAAAATAAAGATATGTCATGCCTTATTTAACCTTCTAGGAAAAATTGGAAAATGTAGTTGTTATAGAAAAATAGAGAGAACTCTTGAAAAGAGATCTGCAAAGTACAAATTTTCACTATATTCTAAGCCAAAATGGGTAGGACAAGGGCATGGGTTCCTTAGTCTAGGAACACAAACATTTAGGGTTTAAACATTTGAATAGATGGATTAGTATCTTCAAATCTGAGACTATGAATTGTTAAACCTGAAGTTAAACAAAATTTTAAAGGTGCCCTAAATTATTTTTTGAGAAGTGCATAAATGCATAAACTATGGTTTTAAATAATTTAAATGAGAAAGTAGGTTCAATCCACTTGACACATGAATTTTTCTAGTAGTAAAATATGATAACCAATTGAATCTATTGTTGATAATGATAAAAATATAAAGGTTTAATTTTATGCTTTATGCAAATAATAATGAATGCAAATGCTTTCATTTTAAAATTTAAACATTATATGAATTCACATGAGCAACAAGCCCTTCAAATAACCTAATAATCAATCAAACTACATAATAAAGGATGTGAAAATCAAAGAAATTACAAGTGTAAGAGACATTGAGTTCACCAAAATGTGAGATGGTGAAATGGGATCTAAGGCCAATGGTTAACCTAAATCACTCATTCCACCATAAAATATCAGGGCATGGGAAAGTAACCAAGAGAAAGAATTTGGTTTATTTCCTCAAGGGAGAGCCAAACAATTGATCAAGGTTTTAGTCCCCTTCATGTTTTGATGATATCATGATTAAATTTGAGTGTGATCAAGTGAAATGTTGCAAACTATACTAAATGGAAGAACTATAATAGAATCTATAAAATGAAAAAAAAAAGTATAAAAATAGAAATAAATATTAAAATATGTAAACATAAAGAAACTTGGCATATGAATTTGGTATAGAATTTTTTGGATAGGGGCATGGGAACCCTAGTCCAAAAATGGTGATTTCTATGGTTTCAAAACTTTTATAGGCACATCACATTCTAAAGGTCTTTAACAATCAATATCAAGTAATGAAGTCTAATACTTTTCCAATAATCAACTTGTCGTAATTGATGAAGGAAGATAGTTGAATGCTTCTCATAGGGTTTTTAGGCCTTGAGGTCTATAATCCACTTGAATCTACTTAAACCTATAGCATGCAAGAATGCCAAGGGGTGAAGGGTTTTTTTTTGTATAGGGGCTTTCTTTAGTCAAAACCTATTTTGGTATTTGTACCTCCACAAATGGTTATAATGATAATGATATAGAGAGTGTACTCTATGGAGAGTAGAGGAAAATGGATAAAATTGAATGATAAATAACACTATTATAACTTACCACTAAAATTCACATTCCTTGTAGGGTTGAAGTCACTTTTCTCATCACATACAAGGAGACCTTGGAGGATACTCAGAGATCCTAAAAAATTTAGTGCTCATACAAAAATTTAAACAAAAACATTCACAACATCTTGTTATGCATATAATGTAAGAATGTTATTGACTTTTAAAAGTTTTTAAAATATTATGCTTATTGCTTCTCTTGAAAGTGCCTTAATTTACTTTAGGATTCTCAAAATATATTATGTTCAATTAGGTTTTCAAATGGAGGGAAATATTTATATTTATTTGATTTTCAACATATTTCGCATTGACCACTATGATAAACTGAGAATTGATTTATAATTTATAAACATATTGAGGTCAACAATAAAAACTTATATTTAGAGCCTAGATAGGTAAGATTGTGGCATTGGTGCCCTATAGTATCCCAATTTAACTTTTTAAATGTTCATTAATTAAATATTTAGTTTAATTTATTAGATTTATTCTAATTTTCCAAAAATGGTAATTAAACAAGTAGTTTATAAACATAATTAGGTACACACACTTAAGAGGGAGGTAAACATAGTGTGGAATTTTCAAAGGTAACAATTTATGATGCAATTATTTTCATTTTTTATCCATGTTTTACAAGAATTTGATGTACTTAGAGACTTGGTTTTATAAACTTGTAGTAGATCAGTTGAATTTCACGCTTGTTGAATTATTTTTGACACTAGAAAATCTATTTGCAGAAATTAAGAAAGATATATGAATAACTATTGGACTTAGGGAAGTTCGTATTGGCCACCAAAAAACTGATTTTTTATTATTTTTCTTTTTTTAGGAAATTAGCACCCTTAATCGACTTTTTGTTTAATGGGGTGTTAAACCTTGCATTACCTTGCAACTAACATAAATTTTTTTAGAGGTTACAGAGTAATATATTAGATTTCATTACCATTAAATATGATCAAGGGAGCTAAGATATATTTTAGTGAGGTTTGAGGCTTGAGGTAAATAATGAGGACAATGGAGTAGAAGAGTAGGAGATTAGAAGTATTAGATAATTAACATAAGGATATGGCCTAAGATACATGCCCTAGTTTCCAAATATAATTTTTTTATAAATTTAATTAAATAATGGAAAATCTTTTGGAGGGTAGGTTTTTCGCTCTTTGATATTTTTCATAGAATATATCTAGTGTCACCTTGTTGTGAGTTTAATTTTTCCATGTATTTTTTTATTTGGCTACATGGTTGGATAGTCCTTCATTGGACCCTATTACCATGATTCTATTACCATATATATATATATATATATCTTCTCTCTCTCTATTGAGATTTCTCTCTTTAATTATATATCACTCTTCTCCTCTCTATCTCCCTCTAGCTCTCTATCTATCCCTCTCCCTCTTCTCTTTTTATTCATTTTCCCTTATCTATATATTTTTCTCTCCCACTCCCTTTATATATTTCTATCTCTTTCTCGTTGTCTCCATACTTTTCTTTTCCTCTTCCTCTCTATGTTACTTACCTATCTCTATCTCTCCATCTCTCTATCCTATATTTTTCAGTCCCTCTTCCTAAATTTTTATCTCTCCCCCCTCTCTCTCTCCTTTTGTCTCTTTGTCTTGATCCTCTCTCTATATATTTATCTATTTATCCTTATATCTCTCCCTATCTCTCCATCCAACCTCTTTGAATTTCTCTCCTCTCCTCTTTCTCTCTCTTTCTCTCCCCCTCAATATCTTTATCTTTATCTCTCCCTCTTTATCTCTCATTGTATTTCCTCTCTCTCTCTATATATCTATATATATCTTTAGATATCTCTCCCTCTCCCTCTCCCTCTGGTGATCCTAAAATAGTTTGTCCCACATTATCTCCTAATTGGGACACTCAAAATTAATCTTTTAACATTTCTTTTAATTTTAGGGAATGAATGGTCAATAATTTAATGACAATGTAAACTAATGAATTGTAAAATATTCTATATATAATCGAGCTATAAGTCTCTTTAAAAAAATTGAAAATAATTTCAATCACTTTTTATTATATTTATTATTCAATTTCTATTTTAAAATTATTTTTCATTAAACAACATATTCTATAATGCATAAATTTCACTAAAAATAAAAAATATTCATAATTTATCGGAATTATATCATTAGCTCTAATATCTAGTGAATGAATATTTTGATAATTTTTTATTAAAAAATTAATTTATTATTATTATTTTAATTAGTACTAACAAACTTTTTAGACCTATATTTATCCATAACACATTTCACTTAGTATATTCCTAAAAAAAAAAAAAATCTATTTCATTGAAACATGGACATATATGTGGAGTGCAATTCCGTTTTTATATTTTCTAATAGTGTTTATTTTTTTTTTTTGATATCTTCAATGGATGCCATTATTTTTTTATAATGGACCTACATTCATTATGAAATATTTTAAAAACATAACACTAAATAAAATGTAATATTTATTATAGTTTTTGTAAAACTAATACTAAGGGAAACATACTTATACATGGATTTTTCAAATGATTTCATTTGATCCCAATAATGCATGAAGTAAATTTATTTTTTTGTCATCATTTTGATAGGTGTAGATGAGATTCCATCAATGATTTGATTTAAGCCTAGGGTTTTTATCCAAGGAGATTTTATCTAACTAATTTAATCAAACTATTTATATTGAACCCCCTGAATCTTAAATCATTATTTTTTATTTAAAATATATGATTTCAAAAAAAAAGGATGTCCCATAACTAGGAGACACTAATGTCGAATCAACCCTTTTATATCTCTATATTTATCCCTCTCTCTACTTATAGTCTATCTCCCCCTCTCTATCACTCTCCCCTTTATCTCTCTTTATCTTCCTCTCTAACTCTATATATTTATCTCTCAATATATATATTCCCTCTCTATATCTCTTCATCTATCTATATATTTATATCTCTCTCTATATCTCTAAATATCTTTTGATACCTCTTTATCTCTATATCTCTCCCTCTATCAAAATCTCTTCCTCTCTATTTTTATCTCTATATCCTTTCTCTTTAGCCCTTTCCCCTATCTCACTATCACTCTCTCCTCTCTATCTCTCTATGTCTCTATTTCTCACTTTATATCTCTATCTATATTTTTTCATCTATCTCTCTCCCTCTCTCCCTTTATTCCTATCTCTATATCTCTCCATATCTCTCCTCCTATATCTTTATCTCCCCCTCTCTCTAAATATATTTATATCTATCTCCCCATATCTTAATCTCTCTCCCTCTCCCTCTCTCCCTCTCTCCCTCTCTCACTCTCCTTCTCTATCTCTTTATTACTAACTCTTTGTCTACCTCTCACTCTCTTTAACTTTAACTCTGTCTATATATGATTGTTTATTTTTATTAAAACTATATATAATGTGAGTGCATTATATAGTATAATGAGAGTACACCTACAAAAACACTAATTTTCTACTAATCCATAGTGAGAGGATCTTATTTGAATTTTTACATAATGTACTCACATTTTCTTCATTTTTTTTAAATTGGCTAAATTTTGTTCCCTAACTTGGTGCATAATCCCTATCCCAACACAGAAAGTCACTTGGTTTTCTACTATTGGAAAGAAGAAAATGTTTCCATTTTTTTCTTTGTTATCCCTTTATTTTTATTTATTTTTATCTTCAATTGATAATGTATTGCACAGAAATTGTCATATTTTATTATATCCTAATGCATTTTGGCATTTTATGTCTTCTTGAACTATTTTATTTTTAAGTAAAAATTTCATGCATTTATGACAAAATCATGAAGTTTCTTTATACCTTTATGCATTGTATTAAATGATACAGAAATTTTAAGTTTGTCAATGCATTTCTAATTTTCTACAAAAAATTTATCATGTACCCATCATCTCAAAACACAAAAAGTTATGAAAAAATGAAATAGTTTCCAATAAATCACACATCACCCTTTCCATTTACATCTCATAGCCTTACACATTCATATTCACTATTTATATTATTGAATATCCATCTAGATAAGATGCTTATATATGAAAATTTAGAGGTGAAAGTGATTTTCTTACCCCAACACCACTCCTTTTTCATTTCCCAACCCCTCTACTTTCCATAATCTTCCTTTCATTTTTATTTCAATTTTTCATTCTCTACGCCTTTTACACATTTTGTAGTTTTAGGAGTTCATTTATGTTCTTTTACCTCACTTAAACCTTGAAAGGATCATCCCTATATATTTTCCTAAATCATATTAGGAAACTCATCATCACTATCATCTTGCCATCGTCTCTAGTTTTAATTTCTTCAAAACAACGTTAATTCCTTTTAGTTACAATCACACTTCAAAGAGGAAAAAATGTAGAAACCTAAAATCTATCATTACTCCTAATGAATCTATTTAACATCATTGCTAATATCTCATCAATATCACCATGCTAGTCAATTAAATTTGACAACACTACTATATTAGCATTATCCTAAGAAATTGAATAAATCATTTTTTTAATCAAATCCTCGCCATTTCACTAGTTAAATAATATAATTTTTTAATTAATCAATATGCTTTCCATGTCATATTTAAAATTTAAAAAAATCATTTTCCATCTCACCTTTTTTAACAAATAATTAATTAAATTAATTTCCCTTTATTATTCATATTATTCAGATCTCATCATAAAGTTTAATCATTTAATCTTCACCCTACATAGGACTTCAACAAAATATTTATTTCCATAATCATTACAAACATATTACTTCCTCACCATCAATTTTAAAAAAAATTAAAATAATCCCTCACTTTTCTTCATATATTCTAGGTATGTTTCCTAACCAATCTCAACCATATATTCATCAAATTAATCCACACCATTCATCTTTCCACTAAAATAGATATAAATAAGCTTCAAAGCTATGGAAAATGATAATCCATGGACTTATAGGCACATGTTTCTTTTATTTTATGTAATTAATTTGAGTAACTACATATTATTCCGTCATTTTATTTCATTTCCCTTGAGCTTATACATAAATAATGAAGTAGGATTTGGTACTATTTGATTTGTTTTGGATTTTACTACACACAACTTGAGGTTTTTGCACTTAGTTTGAAATAGGAAGATTTTATTAAATTTATTCATATTTCCTTTCATTTAAATTTTTATTTTATGCATTACATTAATAATGCATTAGAATGAACATATACATTTATTTTAGTACATTAAGTTGAACTGTTTTACTATCCATTTCTCCTTTAATGATCCTAGGATAAGAAAGTGATTGAATACAAAAGGATTTAAACTAAATAATTTTTATTGTATTTAAATACAAGTGCATAGCCTCAAATCATGAGAATGCATCTTTAGTAAGCTCATAATGGCTATTGGAGTGAGAAAGAGTTGTCTAATTTTTATTATAAGATTTAAATTGATAGTGGTCAAATTCAGAAGTCTGGGATATGATTAAATGAGCATGCACTTACCAAATTTGAATTTGAAAAGTTAAGGGTTAAATTTGTGGACATGGGGCCAACCCTACATTTACACAGTAATGACCTAGTGTGATGGAACTATAGAGTTTATGCAAGGAAATAATATTTGATCAGGGTAGATATAGTAGATATGGTTTGTATGGAGAGATGTCCATATATGGATAATATTGTTGGTCTAATTAAATATGTTGTACCTTATCCTAGGTCATGATTACACCTTAGTTAAGTCTACTTAGGGACCACATAGGAGTTGTTGGATCTTTTCCACCTTTCGTGGACTTATCATGTTATTACTTTATCACTTCCACCTTTCGTGGACATATCATGTGATTACCTCTGCACCTTTTGTGGGTGATCCACCGTTTGTGGCGATTATCACATTATCACTTTTCCACTTTAGGTGGAGTGATAGTTTTTCATAGTTGTCTCATTTCATAAGATTACACACTTGTCATAATCTTATGCCCTTCTATGTTCTCACCTTGGCTATATAACCAAGGGGTCTCCTATGTACAACAAATCATCTCATATCATTGAATCATATTGATGAGAATATAGTTTATTCTTGTCATATTCATCTCTCTCTTTTGTGCTTTCCATTTGGTCTCAAGATCTTGGCAGCCATAGCCAATTCTAACATGGTATTAGAGGTGGTTGGGTGTCATTGGAGAGTCTTTTTCTAAAGAGAGATACCAGATTTGGGGAGGTTCCATTTTTGGCTCTTTATTGTAAGTTCATATCACAGTTTGCTGGTGCAAATCTGAGCTCACCATTGCATCTAGGAGGTTCAAGAAAGTCAGATTTGGCTTTTCTTTCACTCAATTTGATCACCATTTGCATTTTTGGCAAACAAGGGTTTGTTGCAAGCCATTTTTTATTGGAGCCATCATCATTTTTGCTTCAAAAATCAAGCTTTCCCTCATTTGTAGGAAAAATGATTTTTGGGTTTTGTAGCTAGGGTTGAA
The DNA here is from genome assembly GCA_007115665.2 of Sequoiadendron giganteum. Classification (NCBI taxonomy): domain Eukaryota; kingdom Viridiplantae; phylum Streptophyta; class Pinopsida; order Cupressales; family Cupressaceae; genus Sequoiadendron; species Sequoiadendron giganteum. Next base: position 81,849,539 of record CM021105.1, read on the forward strand.
ATTTGAAATAGGTATCTTTTAGATTTTGCATATCTTGCATAGATCTAGAGAAAATAACTATCTAAAAAATGGTGCGCTTCATTTTTCTCCTGGCTGAAGTGTCCATTTTTGGTAAATGAGATATTGACAAAAAGCTAGTTCGAGTACTTCATAGTGGTGTAGGCCATTTTTTCAGATTTGGTCATCGACACAAATTTGAGGTTATTTTTCATCATGGAGGTAGATGTGAACATTCATCAATACATACAATATTTCCTTTTTTGTGTGCACTACGTTTGCATTTTCTTTGCACTTCATTTCAGTTCCAGATCATTTCAATCAACTGTTGCTTCATAAATTCCAGAGATATGCCAGTTTGCGAGTTTTCCAGTGTTCCTTGGCATCAATTCTATTGTTGCTTTATCATGATTCCACCTTGAGTCAATTAGTGACTCACATAAGGTTTTAGTAGAAAACAAAATTATCTTTCCTTGCTTGCCACATTCAGGATTCCAATATTACTCCACAGTGTACTTCTAGTGCTTCCCTTGCAATAGATTATCTCATTATGGGGGGCTAAATGGTGTCTCTTTTCATCATTTATGTGGATGGAGATTGATTGGATTTGTGATGGATATCATTATTGTATTTCATCTCTCTTTTGGGGAGGAGTTTTTTCCCACTGGGTTTTCTCCTTTTTTTTTTTTTGTGAGAGATTGCATTGCATTTGTACATGGGTACCTAACACGGCCTAGTTGCTAGGACCCATCTTGCATTGTTTTCTTTTGTGTACATTCTCCCTAAGTTGAAATTAAGGGGGGTTGTTGGTGTAATTAAATGTGTTGTACCTTATCTTAGGTCATTATTACACCTTAATTAAGTTTAATTAGGGACCACATAGGAGTTGTTGGAGATTTTTCACCTTTGGTGGACTTGTCATGTTATTACTTTATCACTTCCACCTTTCGTGAACATATCATGTGATTACCTCTCCACCTTTTGTGGGTTATCCATCATTTGTGGCGATTATCACATTATCACTTTTCCACTTTAGGTGGAGTGATAGTTTTTCATAGTTGTCTCATTTCATAATCTTATGCCCTTCTATGTTCTCACCTTGGCTATATAACCAAGGGGTCTCATATGTACAAAAAATCATCTCATATCATTGAATCATATTGATGAGAATATAGTTTATTCTTTTCATATTCATCTCTCTCTTTTGTGCTTTCCATTTGGTCTCAAAATCTTGGCAGCCATAGCCAATTCTAACATGGTATCAAAGGTGGTTGGGTGCCATTGGAGAGTCTTTCTTTGAAGAGATACTAGATTTTGGGGAGGTTCCATTTTTGGGTCTTTATTGCAGGTTCATATCACAGTTTGTTGGTGCAAATCCGAGCTCACTATTGAGTCTAGGAGGCTCAAGAAATTCAGATTTGGCTTTTGTTCACTCAATTTGATCACCATTTGCATTTTTGGCAAACAAGGGTTTGTTGCAAGCCTTTTTTTATTGGAGCCGTCATCATTTTTGCTTCAAAAATCTAGCTTTCACTCATTTGCAGGAAAAATGATTTATGGGTTTTGTAGCTAGGGTTGAAATCTAAAATGGGTATTTTTTAGATTTTGCATATCTTTCACAGATCTGGAGAAAATCACTATATAAAAAAGTAGTGCGTGTCATTTTTGGAAAACGAGATATTGACGGAAAGCTAGTTTCGAGTACTTCATAGTGGTGTAGGCCATTTTTTCAAATTAGATCATCTACAAAAAATTGAGGTTATTTTTCATCATGGACGTAGATGTGAACATTCATCAATGGATACACTATTTCCTTTTTTGTGTGCACTAAGTTTGCATTTTCTCTGCACTTCATTTCAGTTCCAGATCATTTCAATCGACTGTTGCTTCATAGATTCTAGAGTTGTGCCAGTTTGTGAGTTTTCCAGGGTTCCTTGGCATCAAGTCTGTTGTTTTTTTATCAAGATTCCACCTTGAGTCAATCAGTGACTCACATATGGTTTCAATAGCAAACAAAAGTATCTTTCCTTGCTTGCCACATTCAGGATTCCAGTATTACTCCACAATGTACTTCTAGTGCTTCCTTTGCAGCAGGTTATCTCATTATGGGGGGCTAAATGGTCTCTCTTTTCATCCTTTGTGTGTATGGAGATTGATTGGATTTGTGATGGATATCATTATTGTATTTCATCTCTCTTTTGGGGAGGAGTTTTTTCCCACTGGGTTTTCTCCTTTTCTCCATTTGTGAGAGATTGCATTGCATTTGTGCATGGGTACCTAACATGGCCTAGTTGTCGGCACCCATCTTGCATTGTTTTCTTTTGTGTACATTCTCCCTAAGTTGCACTTAAGGTGGGGTGTTGGTGTAATTAAATGTGTTGTACCTTATCCTAGGTCATGATTACACCTTAGTTAAGTTTACTTAGGGACCACATAGGAGTTGTTGGAGCTTTTCCACCTTTGGTGGACTTGTCATGTTATTACTTTATCACTTCCACCTTTCGTGGAAATATCATGTGATTACCTCTCCACCTTTTGTGGGTGATTCACCAGTTGTGGCGATTATCACATTATCACTTTTCCACTTTAGGTGGAGTGATAGTTTTTCATAGTTGTCTCATGTCATAATATTACGACACTTGTCATAATCTTATGCCCTTCTATGTTCGCACCTTGGCTATATAACCAAGGGGTCTCCTATGTACAACAAATCATATCATAGCATTGAATCATATTGATGAGAATAGAGTTTATTCTTGTCATATTCATCTCTCTCTTTTGTGCTTTCCATTTGGTCTCAAGATCTTGGCAGCCATAGCCAATTCTAACAAATATGTAGATCAATATCTAGGATTTTGTGAACAAACATTACCTAATTAGTTATTACTATTTGAATCTAGCAAATAATTATATGTTATAATTTTTTACTTAAATATTTTTTATTTTATAAAAAACACAATTTTGTAAATAATAAATAATATAAATAAAAATTAATAAGAATTTTTGACTTTTATTTAAGAAAAAATGGTGAGCCATTATAATATATTAGATATATATAAATAAATAATACAAAATCCTAGTTCCAAAGAGCAACCAATAGGAAAGAACCAGGAAGAAAACCTTTGGTTGTAGCTCAAAAAGATACAATCATACAAAATTATCCCGATGATAGGGATCTTATGCAAAACCCCCAAACCACTAAACATCTAGACCACCTAACTCCAAACCGAAAAATCCCATACATCCAACTAGCACAGCCACCATGCCCAAACCCAAAATACACCCCAACCATCAAAGAGCCACCTCAGAGGCATTTCCTCCTTTTGTGGATGATCTGAGCAACATATTATGCTTGTTTAGAAAAAAATTCCTCATTTTTACCTCTATCCATTCCTTCTCACAATTAGGTGATTCCATCATGTTTTGATCCACCACTGTTAAGGGTACCTTCCCCATCACCTCCCCAGAAAGTGTTCGATCAAACTGATCAAAACCCATGGAATTTAAACCAGCAGGATTATGAGTACCTGAAGATGATTAGAAATGATCAGATATTATTGAAACAACACTATCTGTGGCACCTTGCTTCCCAACTATGGGAGCTACATCCACCAAGTTCCCTAAACTCCTCTTAGGGGGGCTAGAGATTGGACCCCAGAAGAGGAAGAAGTATGGATGCCCTTTGGAGAGACTTGAGACTTTGATAGAGCTTTGGGAGAAGATGAAGGAGCAACATAGTGTTTTGATTCAACACCAACCCACCATGAAGGTTTTCTTGAGGCTTGGTTCCCAAGGGAATGTTGCTTCTAGAAATGGGAAGTAGAATGATCTGTTGCAAAGAAACACCTGCATCTAAAAGAAATTTTTTCATAATCAAGAGGTTGCCTCCAACATCTGTTACCTACTTTTAGAAGCATCTCAGTAGGGAGGCCCTTTGCCAAATCCATTTCGACTCAAATATGAGAACAAGTGGAATTCTGGTAGCTGATCATTTCCTTCGTAGCACAGTGATAACTACCTAGGACATTGCAAATGGCCCTCAAACAATCAATTTCCCAAAGTTGAATGGGAAGATAAGGAAACCTAATGCACAAATATGTTGAGTTGAAAAATTTTGTTTGTGGGTCAAACTCCAGAAACTATGGTTTCATGCACATAAAATTGCCTTGGAAAGTCCAAGGGCCACACTCCATTACCATCTCCTTATCTTTCTGAGAATCAAATTACAAAATAAAGAATCTCTTTGCATAGGGGTAAAGGCTTATCTTCCCCCATATAATCTTGCCAATTCTCCATGACCCAAGTATGCAAATTAGAAAGTTTCACCCAGATCCTTGTGAATCAACAAATCATGGCATGGTCTAACAAAAAATCCTCTTGATCAGAAGCTAGATTCTCTAGAAAAACTTCAGGAGCTGAGGCAGATGATCATATTGGGAATGGAGAACTCTACATGCGGCCAACACCACAACTAGGGTTAGCAAGGTTAAAAGAGACATCCCTGTCATTAGGATTATCATGTGAACCCATACTACCTATTAGTCCACCAAACCTAACAACATCTCTGAAGGATCCCTTTGAATCCTAGCCACCGCTAGTCTCATCCACGAGATGCCCAAAATATGACCTTCAGATCCCTGCAACCCCTCCACTGAGCCCATCGATCCCCCTGCCTCCTTTACCCTAATGTCGATCCCATCTTGTGAATTCACCTTGCAGTCACGAACCCTGAGTCCTTGATCAAGCAACTATCAGGGCTTTCCACCAGCTAGATGAGTGCTAGAAGAGATTGAAGCATTGGAGACATCCTTTTCATGTATTGTGGTTTGAACCTTCACCTTTAAAGTAGTTGGGCAAGACCTGTTACATGGAGGTGATACACATTCCTTTGAAAAATGTAGGAACAAGAGTTGTTGCAGGAGCATGAGCTATTGCATGAGCTACAAAAGCCATCAAGTTCTTTTTTCCAGAATTTTTGACATTTATATTGGTAAATTTGAGACATTCTAGAATGAACTCTATCAAAATAAAATGATTCAATCTTAAAAAATTAAATTACCTTATACCATTGTGGAGAGATTTAGTAGTTATTTTTAGTGTGAAAAGAGGTATTATCACACTAGTTATCTTTTAGCCTGCTTAGTAGAGTCTTATTCACACTACACTTAAGCTCACTTAGAGGTTATCTAGAATTTTGTCTCACCTTAGGTAGACTCACCAAGTGTCTCAACACTTGTCCATAGATTCCTACATGTATTTCATACTTGGAGGGGTAGTCAGAGTCAGACTCCTAGCATCTTACCTCTTAATACTTTCCTTTATAAGAAGGTTCATTTGTATATTTTACATCACATTCTTATAAAATTTTATAATTTTGAGTATTCTCATTTGTGGGTTGTTTTGAGTTTGCAAGTAGATTTTTTTAAGATCTTATGTGCACAACCATCACAAATTTTTTATTGGAACAATTTTTTTAAGGGGAATTTTTTATAAACTTATACCCACTATTATGGTAAGGAGGTGGCAGGGGACACCCATCATTGTCTCTTTTAAGATGGGAATGGGATTACCTCCCTCATAGCCCCTTGGGAGCTATATATGGGGGATAAATTCCCCCTCTAAAATATTTTTTAATATAATTTTTTATAAGAAAAAACATAATGTAGCATAAAAATTGTCACCCTTGACAATTTCACACTAGGTTTAGCTCCTCCTATGTGCTTGGACCTAATTATACATTTAATTTCCTATTTTATGACTATCTTCAAAAAATTAAAATATGGAAATAAAAATAACCATTTAATATTTTCCCCCAATGTTTAAGGCCTTGACAAGGATGGGTTTGGACTAGGGTGCCCAACACCCTTGTCAAGCCATTTTTGGCCCCAACTTGAATATGTTGGTTTTGGCATTTTATTTTTTGAAAATCTAAATTTATTTGTCATCTATCAGTATTTAATTTTTAGGAAATTAGAAGAATTGCATATAAATAAAAATCTATAATGGTGTGAATTTTCACCCCTAGGAAAATTCTGCATTTATGCTACCTCCTACCTTATAAAATTGAGTTTGATAATGCAATCCCTATTTATTCCACCTTTCCCTATCCACTTGGCAACTATTCTATGTGTTAGTGGGGGATATTCTATTGGGGATGCTAGCATTGCATGTATATGTCAATGTGGTGCATTGTTGTCCTGATAGGATTACTGCCTCTGGAATCCATAGAGGCATTACACTCCTCCATTATACGTGAGGTGTAACATTTATTTCCTTTCATACTGACTTCAAATGACTCCTTTTCCTCCATTTTTCTTTCAAATTACTATCTCCTTCATTCAACTCATGTTCTTCATGTTCCTCTTGATCATTCTCACTATCTACACACTTCTCCACTCACTTTTTTCTCTTTCAATCTCCACCACCTCCATTGAAGCTACAAGTTGTGCTTTTTGTTGGCTCACTATATTAGTTGTTGTGGCAACATTGGTCTTTGAAGGCTATCATGTTCATTCCTTCCTCCATTTTCCTTGAGAGCACTTGGTTGAGAAGGCGATATCCTTTCGTTTCCTATTCACTTTGCATTATCTTATTTGATATCATATCATATTTTTGTTTACGTATCATGTGGTATTTCCATTTCCATAGTTTTATTTATCATATTTCTTCAATTGTTGATATTTGGATGTCTATGGAGGTGGAAACACCAAAGCGGGGCACTGATTGAGGCAGTTCTCTAAACACAACCCCAACATTTTCTCATCTTCGGTGTGTAGGTTCTCCTTGAGGTGAAGATCTTGAAGATATCAACTCATGGGTAGGAATTTTTTTTGTATTTTAGATTGTACCTTGTAATTTCTGTCCATACAAACACCAAAGCATGACTTAGATTCCAGCATGTCGTGCTAGATTATGTGTCTCGTGCTATAGTCCTTTGGCAGTAAGTTGCTTGAGTTGCAGTCTAGTCTCTAAAAACCTGCTTACCTAGCTTCTTGAACATTCAGGGTTTTAGAAGGATAGTAGAAAACCAAGTTGCTCTTCTTTGTCAGACTCGAAACTCAAAAATTTCCTAAAAAATTCTATTATCTTGAGGTAGATCAGTGTAGCCTATTATTCTAGACTCTCCTATGACCTAGAGTCTTGAGTAGTCATCCCCCCTCTAGATTTTGGTGAACTTGACATGAACTATTTTGGTTCTATTTCATAGTGTTGAAGAAATCTTCTTTCCTGTTCTAGGTGTTTTATAGGTGTGTGTGTTGCAGGGTTCCTAGCATTGCAACCCAACCTACAACCCCTAGTGGCATAGTTACAAGGATCCCTAAAATTTGTGAAGTGAATTCTAGAATAGGTCAGTGTCTGATTATCAAACCTTAGGGGTATCTTCAGGAAGCTCTTTTTGGAGTATGTAAAGATGGCCTCTTTTATGCATCTTCCCATTCCTTGTGTATGGCCTATAGAGATCACCTACTATAACCTTTACATCACAGGACCTGCCTATGAATGTGAATAGAGAACCCTCTCCTCTATACATCCCCACTCATATCAGTAGGAACACCATGAATGGTGTTCTTGTTTATCCTATGTGTCTAGTTAATGTTATAACAAAGGACATTATGATAATAAAATTTGTACATAAGGATGGGTATGCTGAATCTAAGAGCACAATACATATGCATGATGATATTTCCATCCCTCCTATTGGTTCTATCACCCTTTTAGTCCTGGTAGGGCCCAAGACTATAAGTTCCCTTTTCAATATCATCCTAGAGTTAGACTTGTTCTGAGTGAAGCTAGGCATTCCATGACTAGTTTCCATGAACATAGTCCCTTCATTGATCCATAAATGTTTGAAGTTCTCTCACGAGAGCTCTGTGCATGTTTTCCATGACACTAGGTATAAACCCCTAGTGTCACATGGGGCCTATTCATTAGATCACCTTTGGCCTACCCCTATTGGTCCACTTCCCCCAATGATGGACTTGTTATACCAAAATTTTGTTAAATACAAGAATGGGGGCATACCACCAAAATTGACCTACCCATCCATCACCCTATGCTATTTTGGTTGAGGCTTCTATGATCGCACAATAGTAGGCTACCTATTCCTCCTCCCAAAAGGGGAAGATGAAGTTTTCTCATGCTCAGGAGCCTTCCTCTTCTCTTGTTGTTTCATTCCCTTCCACCTCCCACACATCGGTGGATCCTATGCCTCATTCAATGATTCCATAGATAAATTTCTTGGGGAGTCTAATGATACTCACTTGGTAGAAGGCTAAATGTCAGGTGTTGGACCTTCAAGTTTACCCATGGTGCGTCACCCTGTTGTCTATCATAAGGGGAAGGTTCCTTATGGAGTTTCCTATACATCTCTTCCTATGGGGCCTCCTACTGCTCTTTCCCCTAGGATGATGAATGGAAAGAGGCACTTGAGTTTGCTTCTCCGTCAGTTGTTGCCTTTTTTCCCACATCTCTTCCTCCTATTTTTATCTAGGAGTCACTCCCTCTACTAGAAATGGCTGTGATGGACACTCCCATTGTAGAATAGGAGCCTTTTTCTCCTCCTCAACCTATAGTTTTCAGCTCTCGGAGCAAAAAAACCACCTTGCATGTGAGCGTAAGCATCAAAGGAGTGCTCTAGCTACTAATGCCCCTCCTCAACCTATAGTTTTCACATCTCCTATTGTTTCCCCCTCTTATGCCCCTTTTTCTTCAATTCCTGTCACCTTGTTCTTTCTTTTGACTCCCCCTATGAGTGTAGATGATCCTCACCCTAAAATGGTGCAAGTATTCATCACTCCCTTAGTTGAGCCTCCTCTCTTGATGTCCCTTCCAAAATTCCCATCTTTTCCTAAGCCCATATATGTTAAATACCTCAGTGGTGTCCACTGTGGTTCTATCCTCTTCCTCCTTGCCTTTTGCTTCTTCTATGGGGATCTTGCATCCTTCGATGAAGCATAAGTTGGAGGATGACCCTTCTTCTAATGGGGGTCAAAAGAATGGATCACCTTCTTCAGGAGAGGCTTCTGCTATGGCCTGCATTATGCTTGTGATGAAGGTAGTGGCAGTATCCCCCAAGGCTTTTGATGAGGGTGGCAATAGATCTTGAGTGCCTCCTTTGCCCACCTAGTTGACACATGGAACTCCTATCAATTGTATGTTCAACTTAGTGGATGATGTCTCAGTTTTTTTGATGATCTTTGCAAGATCAATGACGTTTACCTCATAGGAGATGAGCGAAGAAGACCTTGAGGGGACCTCTTCCTTAGCTCTTGTCGCAATAGATTCAAAGTATGCTCCCCTTGCTATCCCACCCTTGCAGGCTCATCCACCCTCTCCCTATAATAATATAGATTAGGAGAACGACGACCTCCTAGTTGATGAGGACTAGCAGAGCACCTCTTCTTTACATGTATATTATATTTGTGTGTGTGTTGTGTTTCCCCCGTGCTTGTTTTATGTGTTCTTAGAGGACCCTTGTCACCCTTGTAGATGCTTCTATATAGGAGTGTACTATGTCATAAACTTCTTCTATGTGTTCCATCATTCTGTTGGAAATATGTCTTATATTGTCATTGATGTCACCATGTTGGTTTGGTACCATGTACCAGTGTACTGTTTATCCCATCTGGTATTTTCTCTAGTAATTTTGGTATTTTTGGTTCACATATTCTCTTCGGTAATGTGTATGATGTAAGTTTTTGGAAAAAGTGTTATAATGGTTGGAAGTGTGTATGTATGAATTCTCAGATGTTCATATATTTTGGGTGATGCACTGGCATCGGTTTTTGTGGTTGCATTTTGTTATTAGGTTGATCATGGCTGACCTAATATTTAGTTGATAATGAATTGAAAATTATATGAAATATTTAGCTATGGTCCCAACCAACATGATGATGCTTGACATGGTTGAATTTATTTTGAAGCTAACCTAATGAATGATACGAGTATATATAGAAGATGTTTAGAAGATCTGAAGATATGAGTGATGTGCGATGAGAAGTGAAGTGGTGTAATGTTAGTAGTGTGTGAAGTGAATGTGAAGAAGAGAAGAAGTATAAGTGTGCAAACTAAAGATCAATTTGTGAACAAATAGCCTGAGCATATAAGGAAATGAATCTGCACTTGTGGTGTATCTTCATCAATTCAACCTTGGCATTTAGCCAATTTTTGTTTACACAATTTTTGTAGCCAGTGAGCCTTGATCTTTGGACAAGTCCTTGTAAGTAGTGAGATTTTGTATCTGGTAGTGAGCTAGTCCTTTTTTATATAACTATATATTATGAGCTAATCGTCACCGTGGTTTTTCCCTCATTGGGTTTTCCACGTAAAATTTGGTGTTTTCTATGTTATGGAACTTCATGCTTGTTATTGCTCTTATCTTCTGTGTGATGAAATAAATTAATGGTGATTGTTCAATAAGTTTTAGTGGATACTGATTCACCCCCCCTCTCAGTATATGGTTTATTCAACACATTCTTCTATTGTTGTGCCTTGATTTTGACAATTGGGGACAATGCAAAGTGTTGGGGGCATTTAGGCCTCCCTTCCCTGTTGACCCAATTTTTATTTTTTCATGTATCCTTCTGTGTCACAAAAAAGTGTAGCCTTGACACTTTTCACTCATTTGGGTCTTTTCCCTTAGATTTTGGCCTAATTCTTCTTGTTGTAATGTGGCCAACATTTTCACATTAGGCCTTGAATGCTTGCAAATCAACAAAAACCTAACAAAGTCTTACAAGGGTGTTGTGAAGTGTTGTAACACATTTCCTCACTTTTCTAGGAATTTTCCACAATAATTCACCTAAATAACCCCTTTCCAATCCTTAGTCTAAAGTGTTCTAAGGTGTTGTAACCAACCCTCACACTTTTATAGGCTTATCTTCACTAATTCAACCCTTTCTCATGACAAATTGACCCCTTAATGCACTTACAGGCTTGACTTAAGTGTGTTCCGGTAGACAATCCCATTAATCAACATTAAAAACCTTTTAATTCCTGACTACCACTTGAATTTCTCCAGGTGGACTAAGTCACCACCTTGGGCGACTTAGTCCCATTTGGCATAAAAATCAAATTTGTAGCAGGATTTTATCTCCTAAACCCTAAGGTCATCCTGTAATGTATTATTTTCAGGGAATTAGGGCATCACATGTATAAATAAGGTTTTTTCTCCTCATTTTACCTCTCCTACTCTCTCTCCTAACTCTTGCACTATTTCATCTTCACAAGAACTCTAGCACTCAATCTTCTCAAGCAAGAATTCAAGCACTAAGCATTTCAGACATCATCCATTGGAGTTGGTTCTTGCATATCTTCAGACATCTTCAACAAAGGTTTGGTGAGTCTTTACATTTACATTTTATTCAATCATCTTTTACTTTACATTCTATTTCATTTAGGTTTTCTTACCAACATGGGGTTTGACTAAGGGAAACCCCTATTTTCTAACCCTAGCCCTTTTCCTCTCTTTGCATGTGTGCTTTGCAGGTTTGTATGTGATTAGTCAAAGACCAAGGAGTTGAAAAGGTGTCCTAATTCCATATACATCATTCCAAGTCAACAAACCCTAAAAGGAGCTTGAAGACAAGTTGTAGGTCATATTCTGAAGATTCAGACATGGGTTTCTATTAGAAATAGAAGTACAAGTGGGCACCTACAGATTCTATCCTTAAAAATCTCGAAAGTTCTAGGTGGACTAAGTTTCCATCATTGGTGAATTAGTCCCTATACCAGGGTATTTACAGGATCATCGTGGAAAAAATAGGCCCTTAAGTGGCGATGAAAATTCAGAAAATCGGAGTTAGGAAACTTGACATAAAAATGTGAATAAGTTATCTATATTGTTTCAAAAATATGTAAGAATGGAATCTGTAGAAAATTTAATGTAGTTTCTAAACTACTAGGTTTTTTTTTTTTTTTTTAATTATTTGGCAAAAAATTGAAATTTTAATACAGTAGTACTTAAATATCAGGGAAAAAAGAAGAAGTAGGTGTCTGTCTGACCACCCTAACCACAATAAAATGATAATATTTTTTTATAAGATTTTAGATATAAGTAGAGGAGCCATGTCCTAATGTGATGCATATTTTAAAAAAAACATTTCCAATTAAATAATTAATTATGATTTTTTTATTATAACTTTTAAAAAATATAAAAATCTTGTACGTCTAACCACCTTAACTTGGCCAAAATTTCATGAAATTCATTTTTTTCTAATCCTATAATATGTGAAGCATAGAATGTGACGCATGTTTCGAATTCAAAAAATGTGATATCGTTTGAAAGCTATAGATGTTTTTCAATCAGCCTATCAATCGGGACTTCAGTCATAATTCAAATAGAAAATAAATAATAATTATTTATTAAATTCAAAGTAAAGCATCATTTATATTGTGGAAAGCTGAGAATCTCCTTTAAAAACCCTTTTCTTTTCATCAATTTTTGGTTTTTGTGTTTTTGGATACCCATTTACCAGAAACCTATTCTGAAAAAGTTTCTCAGGAGGAGGACTAAGTCTCCCATTTTGGCGTAATTGTCTTGTTGGCACTCTCAAATTTTGAAAATTTGAAGTGGCCATATTAAAAAAATTGCTTCTACACTCTCAGAAGTGCACCTAAAAATCTATCTAAATGACCTAAATTGGAGGGTCATATTTCAAAGCCTGTTGATTTTCAAGCCAATCCCCTTGGGGGGCCCACTCATGTGACCTATGTTAACATGTATATCAATTTTCAGCCTCCCACAATAAGTTTTTTCATGGTTTTGAAAAGTGAAGCTGGAGGGTTTTGACACTTTTTTGTTTACAAACTTTCAGTTTTACAAAGTAGCCCCTCGTTTGAGCTTGAATTTGGCAACTAGACGATCGTCAAGAGAAAATGATTATTTATCTCCATTCTTCATACCAAAGTGTACTCCCATGTCAAGTTTGGGAGCTTCATGATATGATTTTCTATTTTTACGAGGCCAAAATCAAACACAATTTGTTTAGTTTTGCACTTGCTTTTTCTAGAACCTTTTAGGGTGGTCAATTTTGACCTTCAAATATCTCTTGATGGATGATGATTCAAAAAAATCCCTCTTGCACACATGTTCACTGTACCTAAATGAGCATGTATGTCCAGTGGCAGACCCCCGGGAGTTGATTTGATATTTTTTCATGATGGCAATTTGGTGAGCCTAGATTAGTTCTGAACAAGTGCAGTTGGAGACAAGTTTGACTAAGCAAATTTGTTGATTAATATATTTCACCTTGGGATCCCTTTTGCCAAACCATCTATTGCACTCCATTTTTGGATCAAAGTTCTATACACCTACAATTTTTTATGGCTCCTAAAGGTCATTTGACCTGTTTCCCAAGGCAATTCCAAAGCCAACTTGACCAATTTTGACCATTCTGCAAAATGCCAGAAAGCAGATTTTAATAATAACCCAGTTCATTTTTTTACTTCAAAAGCATTCAATAGTTGCCCCGAATCATTTCAACATGAAACTTGTTTGAAAACGATTTTTTTTTTAGCTGGGCCCACATGGGGACTCGACATGTTTTGCACAATTGTGAAATTGGAATTGTTACATTATGGCAATCACCTCAAGAATGTTTCTTTGAATAACTTAGCATGTGGAGGGATTACTTCATTTGGCATAATGAGGCGTAAGAATCTTCAAGTGTTGAAGACAGTTTTATAACTTGTGCACTTTGAATGTTGCTCACCTGAAGAAGGTACAACAAAGCTCTAATGGATTTGGCCAAACAGATAAAATTCTTTTGGAAGTTAAGCATATGAAGGAAATGAAGATGGCATTAGATACACAAACTTATAATCTATGGAATTATGCATGTGATTCCATGTCTAACATTCATGGAATCCAATGAAAGCTAAGTAAATGCCTTGTTCCAAATTCAATAATGTTTCACTTGAATCACCATGGAATCAAAGTCACGACATTTTTTCAGTTCTATTCACTTTGACTTGGTTGTTTGAACATTCACATGATACTGAAAAGGAAAATATTTTGTCAGATAAATATTGTTTAATGTTTCTTGATAGTAGGGATATATATCCATGGCTTGCAACCCGAGGTTTAGGAGAGTTGCAACTAAACTTAGTGCTTGGCAGCCATCATGCCATGTTGGGGCATCACTATGGTCACTAGAAATTGCCAACTGGATATGGTAAGGGAAAAATTTTGTGCCGCTTTGAATGCACTAATTGTAGGTCACCCAAAACGGATGTATTGAAATGGTTTCAGAAACTTTTAAGCAAATACACTTGGTAGTTGTAAGGTCATATTTTGCAACCTTCACCAGCGTCCTTATTGCACAAGAATAATAGAGGAAGTGACCCGTCTTGAGAGGGTTTGTTCATTTAATTGAAAGATCAAACATTGTCTCACGCCATACAAACCAGATGAATGTGGCTACTAGGAATGCTATGGTTCTGGCATATGCATAAAATGGATTGTTGAAAAGTCTTAAAGACTTTTTAGCAAATGAAATGGGCAGCTGTAACACTGCACTCCAAAACTTTTATCAAGTCATCCCTCTTAAAATTCTTTAGAATTTTTCAAGCAGATGTAATTGATGTGAGCTTGAGCATGTGGCAAAATGAAGCAGTGGCTGTTGTGAGAATTCAGATTTTGGAATCACCATGCCTACTAAAGGGATACCAATAGAAGACAAATATTTCAAATATGATTGAAATATGGGTCTAGTGCAAGGGTGCGCTCGATGGAGTGTGTGTGAATGTAGGGACCAAAATCAGATGATTGTGGATGCTACAAAGGGTGCCATCAAGCTAGCTCAAATCAGGCAGATTCAATATTGTAAGGGAAATTTCAATAACAGAGGGACTCGAACCCAATATTGAAAATGTGCAAGGGCATATAAGGAGTGAACAAATGCTTGAGGAGGATGCTTTTTTGAATGGGAAAAATAATTTTCTCCAAATGCGCATTTTCTCCATATGATTTGTCTTTGTTGAGGATCTACCATGACCAAGTTGCAGAAGCATGAGAGATAGATTAGGGCAAGAAAATGGAATTAGTGACCAGTGTGAAGGAATGTTCACATGGATGCATCTTGCAGATCACATGAGATGCATGATGATGTAATCCATAGGACCGCAGTATGCAAAAATAGGTGACGTGGATGGTGGTCCCAACAAAAATAAAAGGCCTGATGAGTATTAAAACAAAGTAACTTTGTCAGGGGAAACTGTGTGGTGGGTTTTTTTAAAATTAAAGGCCTAACAATATAATATTTGTGGCACAATGAAAAATTTAAATGGGCCCATGAATAAATTTAAAGTAAAGTGAAATATAATGGGGCACAGGTAAATTTTGCCCATAATATTTTCATTGTTTAAATATAAAGTTTTAAATGAGGAACAAAGTGTAAGGCATGGGAAAACTTTTTACATAAAGTAAAATGAATATTTTACTTTGGTGGGAATGTAAATGTAAAGTGCTTGGGTGAGATTATTTACAGCTACAACAAAAAGGGGCAGAAATATGAAGCTTTCATAGGAAAAAATATTTTTGCACAGTAGGGTGAAATGATGAATTTTGTTCATGGCAAGGTAATTTTTCTGTTGGAGAATCAGAATGAATGCAAAAAACAAACGCAAAGTTTGTTGAGAGAAGAGAGAAGTTTTTTCAATATTTTCTTGTGCAAATTAATGGAGGTTCAAGCTGCCAGTTGTCAACTATGGATGCATTTTAGGGCTTCTTTTGTTTCTTCTTCCTTCTATATTTTCTCTTTCTCTTCTCATTGTAAAGGTTCCGATTTTCGATATGGGGTTGCGTAGATAGAAAATGTTAAGTTTAAGTCATGAGTTGAGTTTGTAAGTTGTAATTGCTGATTTCATAAGTAAATATCAACTATTTTGTGCAAGAAAATCATAAATGTCATCAAATTGTCTCCAGTTTTGTACATTTTAAGTCATATGAATTGAATAATACAAATTATGTTTGAGTTTATCATCTCAGTTTCCTTGGGAGTGTTTTATTTGTTCATGGGTCTATTTCAAAGAAATGCTTAAATTACTTTGAACAGATAATTGTGATTTTAGGTGCGCAGGTTGGATTTATAAGAAGAATTTGATTGATAACAAAAGTGGATCTGTTGGTGTAATGCATCAAAATTTTGAATCCACTAATTGAAGTTCATTTGCTGATGAATTAGTTTTTTTGTATTTGACTCCATGGCTTAGAATTAGGCAAGGCGTTGATTTTTCATTTAGCTTAGTGCATTTTAGAAACAATTATTAAACTCAAAATCATTAAATCTTTCAATTATGATGTATGTTCTTAAAATTTCATTCAATTCCTAGCATTATACATTGATTATTTTCTCAAAGGTCTGCCAAGCCTTTAGTGAATAATGTCTATTTACATATAGTAGGAATAAATATGTGTTGAAGTGTTCTTGAAGAATGAAAATATCAAATGAATAGAAGAAGGAACACCCTCCTTGGTCCCATAGAGCCTAAAGAGTAGGGGTAAAGCCCTGACAATCTTTACCTACCAGTTGGCCACTAGATTTTGTGATTCTTGAACATAGAGGTTGGCTACTTCTTAGAGAGTTTCAAATCTTAGATGGAAAAAACACCAAAAAATTGGTGACTCGAGTCCATATCACATATTGATGCATTGTGTGCTATGAAAATATTTGAAGATGAATCCCCTTATGACTTTCATGATAGATTCATGAAATGTCTACTTGATATACCAGGATCAGAAAGGCCTGATGAATCATTTTGCATCAATTTGTTCTATGTGAATTATGAGGCAATTTGGAGTACCATGCCAGCTCACTTGAAGCCCCCTAGCCTTAAATTCTTATCTCGATGGCTTTCAGTGATTGAAGAAATGATAGATAAATATGGAAGTGATCTCCTAACTCAATTATGTGATGGTACTTTTTCAAGACTTAATCACATAGATGATGATGGTATAATAGAAGACAAGAGAAATGCATTGTTCGGTGATGAGGATTTTTTTGGACCAACCTATAGAAGAAATGTACCCAGATGAAGATTACAGCCATGATGGTCATGTTGAGTTAAATGAAATATGTGAAGTTTCTTCTATTTGCTCTGAAAATGAAAAAATAGATAGAAAATTTTCTATAGTAAATGAAGGTTGCAATGATGCAGATCATAATGAAAATATTTTCTCATCTATGGACTTTGAATATACAATTGAAGATCATGTTGATTCTTAGGTTTCATGTCTTCATGACGAGAATGATGATGTTGAAAATGGAAGTTTGTAGCCAGCTAAATTGCATTCTTGTTGGGTGATCAAGATGATTACAATTCTGTTTGCAGCCCTGGTGACTGCGAGTCCTTTCAAGAGAAGGAAGCAAAGTTCATTTCTTCAAGTGAAGAGTGCTTCAACAGGGAAAATGATGAAAACATTTCAGAAGCCTCACTATTGTATGATGATGGCTATGAATTAGGTATTCTTTTTGTAGAATAATGTAATCGACAGTATTATGATGCACTTGGTCATACTAATCTTACAATTATTAAATGTAGCATTCATGCAAGCATTAATGATGAGACAAAGGAGCTTACTGATTTGAGAGATGCTTCTAAGTATGTCACTATATCAGCTGCAAATGAAAAGGTATGCAATAAGTTTTAGTTAGAGCAATCATTTGTGAGAAGTTGCAATGAAGAAACCATTGATTGTTCTCACTTTGACATTGAAGAAGGTAGGCTTGTTTTTTTTTGCAGCAGTATGAACAGAGAAGGAGATAGGTATGCAAGAGGTTCATTAGATGAATCATTTCAAGTAGTTGATTATGAGGAGCATGCACATGTTGATAATGATAAATTAGGAACACCCTCCTTGGTCCCACTGAGCCCAAAGAGTAGGGGTAAAGCCCTAGTAAGCTTTACCTATCAGTTGGCCACTAGCTTTTGTGATTCTTGAATATAGAGGTTGGCTACCTCTTAGAGAGTTTCAAAGCTTAGCTAGAAAAAACACCAACACATTAGCGACTCTACTAGGGATAAATTTTTTATCTCCAGTTGCAGACCATAATATCATAGAGTCAAGAATTTGGTGAATTTGAACATCTGGTTCAGACATTGAGAAGTTTTTAGACCTAGAATTAATTGTGTTGTAGTGTATTTCAAAGAATCTATGTGTGATTTTGTTGTGGGAGAAGACCCAAAAGGAGATTTATCTTTGAAAGGGATTCATACTACTTGAATTTTATTCCTCTATGAAGAGAGGTGGCAACTTTGTCTAAGAATCTGCTGATGATGTGAAGAAATTTTTAGATTGATAAAGACTTCCAGTCAGGAAGAATAATTTACAACAACTCCAACATATCTAGGTACTTCTCATTTTTTGGTTTTCAAGAAAGATAATTATATATATGAAAACTGCATTTGAAGTTCTAGAAAACTTTGGTTCCCTTAGTTAGTGAAATTAAGCATTGCAATCAAGGGATGTTGAATTGAGTAATTGTCGAGAGAACAAATTCATTTGCAAGTATGTATTGTTGTCCTAGTTCTCCCTCTACAAGTTGTAATGTCATGCCTAAAGCACAGTCTTGTCCCCAAAGAAAGGTGATTGCAAGTCAAATATATGACCCTCTGGATTTCAGTAAAATCTAGGGTTACCCACATTCTTTCTCAAGAAGAATTAATGAATATTTGCTTAAGTTTAGAGGAGATTTTGAAGAATCAACATTAAGACATGTACAAAGTTTTCTTGATGTGATGGAAGACTATCAAATTGAAGAAGAGGATGTTATCATGAAGTTTTTGTAAGAACTTTAGAAGATACCATTGAATGTTGGTTTACTTGTTTACCAATGCATTCCATAGATTCATGGCATAAGCTCATAGTATGTTTCCTTGATTGTTTTGAAGAAGATTCAATAGTGAATGATGAATGCTTGTCTAGAGATAAAAATATACATATGCAAGAAGAATATAATGAGAAATTTGCAAACAAGGTTGATTCCATATCACATATTGATGCATTGTGTGCTATGAAAAGATTTGAAGATGAATCCTTATGAATTTCATGATAGATTCATGAAATTTCTGCTTGATATACCAGGATCAGAAAGGTTCGATGAATCATTTTGCATCAATTTTTTTTGTGTGAATTGTGAACCAGGTTGGAGTACTATGCCAGCTCACTTGAAGCCCCCTAGGCTTAAATGCTTATACCAATGGCTTTTAGTGATTGAAGAAATGATATATAAATATGGAAGTGATCTCCTAACTCAATTATGTGATGGTACTTTTTCGAGAATTAATCACATAGATAATGATGGTATAATAGAAGACATGAGTGGTGCATTGTTCAATGATGAGTATTTTGTTTCTAAACAACCTACAAAATAAATGTACCCAGATGAAAATTGTAGCCATGATGGTCATGTTGAGTTAAATGAAATATGTGAAGTTTCTTCTATTTGCTCTAAAAATGAAAACATAGAGAGCATATTTTTTGTAGTAAATGAAGGTTGCAATGATGCAAATGATAATGAAAGTATTTTCTCATCTATGGGCTTTGAATATATAGTTGAAGATCATGCTGATTCTTAGGCTTCATGTCTTCACAACAAGAAAATGATGTTGAAAATGGAAGTTTGCAACTAGCTGAAAAGCATTCTTGTCTAGGTGATCAAGATGATTACAATTTTGTTTGTAGCCTTGGTGACTATGAGTCCTTTCAAGAGAAGGAATCAAAGTTGATTTCTTCAAGTGAAGAGTGCTTCAATAGGGAAAATGATGACAACGTTTTTGAATCCTCACTATTGTATGATGATGGATATGAATTGGGTATCCTTTTTGAAGAAGAATGTAATTGACAGTATTATGATGCACTTGGTCATACTAATCTTACAAGTATTAAATGTAGCATTCATGCAAGCATTCATGATGAGACAAAGGAGCTTGCTGATCTGAGAGATGCTTCTGAGTATGTCAGTATATCAGCTACAAATGATAAGGTATGCAATAAGTTTTAGTCAAAGAAATCATTTGTGAGAAGTTTCAATGAAGAAACTGTTGATGGTTTTCAGTTTGATATTGAAGAAGGTAGGCCTATTGATTGTTGTATTAGTATGAACGAAGAAGGAGATATGTATGCAAGAGGTTCATTAGATGAATCATTTCAAGTAGTTGATTATGAGGAGCATGCACATGTTGATAATGATAAATTAGGAACACCCTCCTTGATCCCACAGAGCCTAAAGAGTAGGGGTAAATCCCTAAGAAGCTTTACCTACCAGTTGGCCACTAGTTTTTGTGATTCTTGAACATACAGGTTGGCTACCTCTTAGAGAGTTTCAAAGATTAGCCGAAAAAACATGTCCCAGTCACCATCTTCAATAGATTGTAGAATATTTCAAAGCTCCTCTTCATCAACCTTTAGTTTCTAGGTGCACCATTTCTATCTCTCCCAGTTTCTTTACAGTTTGCATATAATCTAGGTCATTCTTAGGTAATTTTACATAGTTCTTTCAATACATTTGCATTGCAGTAGTTTACATTTCATAGTTATTTTATTTCATTACTTTGCAACACTTCATATCACACACACATCACACCCATTCAAAACCCCTAATCCTGAATGAAACGCTAAGAACATAGCGTGAAAGATGCACCTTTCTCAACCAAGCTTATAGGTGAAAAACCCTAGGAACCCATTAGGGAATCCTCTTTCCCTATTGCATGAGTTTTGGAGGTTCATTTTGGTGAACCCATCCTTAGAACACTTCTCAACTTCTATTTTTGCATCCTAGGAAAAGCTTGCATTCACATTGCATTAGGGTTTTACATTCTAGGGTTTTTATAATTGCATTAGTAAAAAGATCATTTAGCTTGCATTTTACATATATTTTCATTAAAAAATTCTAAAATTTTGCATTTGCATCTTAGGAGTGCATCATACATCCTGAAACACATCTAAACCAATCAACAAAATCAAAAAAATTGCAAAAAGTCCTTATTGGGACTAATTCGCCATTTTGGGTGACTTAGTCCTTGTCTAGATTTTTAACTACCTATTATAGCATCAGAAATGTCATTTATGTTAGAGTTATCATACATTGGCTAATAATAAATTAATCTTTAATTGATTATTAGTCTAATTTATTCTTGTGCAATTAAGCTAAACTTAGGATTGCTTTATTAATTGAGCTAATATTAGATCATTATGTCTCATCTCATGTGATGCTGACACTTGTCATGATATGATCCCTTTCCCGTTTAGGGATTTTATCTTATAAGCATTCAACCCTCTTTGTAATTATCTCTCAGATATTATCTAGAGATTTCATATCTTCTTGAAAGTCTCTTGTTGTAGCGTTTCCTTGTTGATGAATATTGCACATATTGTTTTGCAGATCTCTTGCATAGAAGGTTTACTTGTTTGTTGTTTGATCCCATGGCTCATGGTTTTTTGCTTGTTTCACAATTCTAACATGGTATCAGAGCATGGATTCAGCAAACCCCTTCTCGATTTATGATATTTTCTTTCTTCAATAAGGGTTACAAGCTTCATATCTAAATCCCCTTTGATTTCTTTGCAAATTTTGGAGGCGGGCATTTGTTGAAGCATTTTTGTGTAATATCTACCTTGTCGTTAGATCTAGAGCTATCAAGAAAGTCAAATTTGGCTTTTGTTTCACCTTATTTTGATTTTGTTTATCAGATCTATGAAGGTTTGAAGAAATTTTTTTTTTCTCAAATCTAGGGGGTGCCTGATTTTTTGAGGCGTTTTGAGTCCAAACGGACCTCACCATTGCATCTGTGATGGCCAAAAACCCTGAGATCGACTGTGAAATCGTCGAAACCTGAGTAGTTGGCATTAGAGGCAAAAAAAAATTGCCAAAAAAACTGTACGGCCTTACCAACACATGGATCAAGGTAATAGTTTCCTGCAAAAAATATATTTCAAAAAAATCATTAAAAAAAAAAGTTTTTGAAAATCCTTTTTCAAAAAGGCACACATGATTTTTTTCGGCATTTAAAAAAAGTTTTTTTAAACAAATAAAATAATTGTACCCATTTATGGGGGTACCACCCCCCTGCCATGGCAGGACAACGACCCCCATGGATGGTACCATGGCGTACTGCCCCCTGCCATGTGCAAGGTGGCAGCCCCTTGGGAACCGCCCATTGGTGGCACCCCAAGGGCCCCCAATTTTTTTAAATATTTTTTAAGAAACAAAAGTTTTTAATGCTATTTTTCTTTTTAGAAAATAAAAATAAAAAGTTTTTTCAAATTTTTTCAAAAACTGTTCATGTAATTTTTTTTATGTTTTTTTTGGCTTTTTTTTCTTTAAAAATAAAAACATGCACAGGGTTCTTAATTTTTTTTTGCAAAATAATTAAATGCACTAGTGTTGGAGAACTTTTATCTGTGGCACTAAAATTGGTGGACCTCCAGATTTGGAGGTAATTTTTCTAAATTTGGTAGAGATATCTTTTTCCCTTCACAGCCCCTCTCCGTTGGGTTTCTCCGTTTTGTACCTCAACTTCTAGAGGCCATAGCTCGGCCATACAATGGTCATTTCACATGCAATTTTTTTTTAAATGGGTTTAAATTTTGTGCTCTTCATAGTGGTGTAGGTATTTTCCAGATTTTACTTGTGGTTTTTTCTAGAATTCTATTTTCTTAGTGCTTTAATTGTTCAGTTCTCGTTTCAGAGACTTCGATGGGGCATATCTTCTGCATCCAGACACATTTTTGAGTATGATTTTTTTTTAAAGTGCATTTTTTCATGTAATTCATCATGGTGCTATGATTTTTCTCTCTTTCTATCAGAGAATTGTATTTTCAGCATGTTATCCTTTCTGGGACATTATGGGCTCACATTGCATGTATTTATCTTATATAAACACACTGAAATAATGTGCCACAATAGGTGTATTATGGGATCTTGCACACCACTTTTTTCCTTATTGTACTTGCACTATGTTATAAAGTTCCATGGGGGTTGATGTTTTCCTTTGTTTGCCTTCATACCTTTCTCATGTGTGTGTGACTTTTGTTTTGACACCCTTTATATCTACTCGTACGTTCATGTATGCACATTCAAATGTTCCTAATTCTTCTTCATGCACCTCTTTCTGGCATTTAGTTTCAGTGTAACTATCACGCCTCTCCCTTTTCAACATTATGGGGGGTTTCTACTATTGGTGCTAATGCTTCCTTAGTTTCGCGTTGGATTGGGCTATGCATATAGTATTTGTTCCTATGTACTAGGTAGATGCAACAACTGGTTACCCATGCATTTCGATGAGATGGATCACTTACCATATGGACACTCTTGCATTCTTATTTCTAGAGGTGACCTTCCATGTTGACTTGATCAGTTCTTCAGACTTTTGGTACTTTTTCCATCTATATCTTCGAGTTCTAGGTGTTTTCCTCTATTTTCCATCTGATTCAAGTAGTGTCATTGAGGGAACTCATGCATATTCTTGTCTTCTTGATCTTGATCATCATCTATTTCATCGAAGGTTTTTGTTTTAGTATTTCCACAATCATTCTTCGATAGTGTTTGCAGCTTCTTCATGTTTCATTGGTGTTCTCTTTGTTCATCCTTTGTTCCTATCTTTTGGGACAACATTTCCTTGGTTGGAGGCTTCTTCAGTCCTTCACTTGGCTTTCATCTCTTTTTGGAGTAGAGTTTTTCCCATGAGGTTTTCTCTATTTCTCTGCATTACAAAGATCTTTTGTTTGTACATGGGTACCTTATTTGGCCTTGTTTTCTAGGAGCCATCATGCATTATTTTTAGGGTTTTTAGGAACTCCCTAAGTTCATCTTAAGGAGGGTGTTAGAGTTATCATACATTAGCTAATAATTAATTAATCTTTAATTGATTATTAGTCTAATTTATTCTTTGCACTTAAGCTAAACTTAAGAGTGCTTTTATGCTTTATTAATTAATTTAATATTAGATTATTATGTCTCATCTCATGTGATGTTGACACTTGTCATGATCTGATCCCTTTCTCATTTAGGGTTTTTCTCTTATAAGCACTCAACTCTCTTTGTAATTATCTCTCGGATATTATCTAGAGCTTTCATATCTTCTTGAAAGTCTCTTTTGTAGCTTTTCCTTGTTGATGAGTATTGCACATATTGTTTTGCAGATCTCTTTTGTGGAAGGTGTACTTGTTTGTGTTTGATCTTATGGCTTGCGGTTTTGTGCTTGTTTCACAATTCTAAAAATTTATGTGCTTTCTTGGCCTCCTATTATCATATACTATAAGTCTGGAAAGTTTTAGAAACATAGGTTTTATGCTTCTAACTCAAAATCATCAATTTAGGGTGGTCACTCTTGAAATTACTTCATTCTTAGATCTGACAATGTTTACATTTCTAAAAATTTACCTAACAATTCTAAAAAGTACTTTTCACTTTTTCTTATACAATTTTTGTATTCATAAATTTTTTTTTAAGTTTGATAAAAGTGTTTTTTATTCTTTCATATGCATTGTTTACATTCTTAAAACTTAGCATATGTTGGATAAAAATGTTTTGTATCTTTGCATATAAATTGTTTATATTGCTGAAATATTGCATGAAATGGTTACATGTAATTTTCATTTTTGTTCAAATAATGCTACTATTGTACATATCTAGATATGCTAAGCAACCTTCCCTACCATCTTCTTATGAGAGAATTTTAGTGATAGAGAATACAACCTTGGAAATTCCTAATGATCATATTAGTTCTTCTACTAATATCTCTCCTATGGGTGGTGAAGATATTTTGGTGTTCAATGAACCAATCAATGAGAGTTAGGAGAATCCTAGTTGTTTCTCTCCTTTTACCTCTCTTAACGAATAAGACAACATAACAATAGGTGATCATGCCAATAACATTTGGCCTTCTCCTAGTATCTCTCCTAGTTGTGAAGAAGATACTTTGTTGTTATAAAACACAATTGTTGAAATTCATGAGTATCTTAGTTGTCCCCCTTCTCCTAGGGAAACCCTTATTAAACAAGACAAATCAACTATTGATCCTTCTCTTACTTGCAATAAAGTAATTTTAGAATAACCTACCTATGAATGTCAAGAAAATTTGGCTTGTTGTTCTCCTAAAAACTATCCTCCTAGGAGAAAATCATGGTGCAAGAAAATGTGAACACTGACACATATCCTTCAAACACTACACCTTCCCTACATCCAGATAATCAAATGACATTTGAATCCCCTTCACCAACAAATCATACAAATAAAGACAAGATTCTTGGGGTTATGATGACACAAGTGGGATCTCATTTAACTGGTGAGATTCCTAAGTCCCCTCCCACTAGTGAATCACACAAAAAACTAAGAGAGTTCTTGAAATCCATGATGCAATCTAATCATAACAATTTTTTGCAGCTGCTAAGTTGTAACTTAGTGACTCAAACATATAGGGGATCACACATAACTCCTACGACATTACCCTTTTCTCAACTTAGAATCCCTAGTGTTGATGATCTTAAAAATACTCCTACTGATCTATCTGTATGGCAACTCATTCAACTATCACCTATATATATGTGTCTATTTCAAGAAATGTTGCAAATATAGATGGATGAGATCCAATCTTACATAAACTCAAATAATGTCACATCCTCCTCTCGTCCCATGCAAGTAACCCAATCTAAAATCACATTCCCTAAAAATGAATTACCCTCACTTGAGATTCAAAAGAAGAATGATCCCTTGATGATAAAGGTGATCATTAATGAAACTTTAGTCAGGAACACTTTCATAGACAATGGGGTAGAAATTAATGTTTGTAGCATGGACCTCCTCAACAAAATTGGCATGGATAAAAATATCATTCAAATTAATGATGTTCATATTTGTGGCTTTGACAATGTTCATAGGCAACCACTAGGGATGATCACATTACCTATTGAGGTCAAACCTATAGTGTTTCCTAACTCTATCCATATCATGCAAGGACCCCTTCCGTATAATTTTCTCCTAGGGAGACCATGGATTCATTCTATGAAAGGAGTCACATCTACCCTTCACCATAAAATGAAATTTGAGTACAATAACATGATATACACGACTGGCACAGATGAACGAAGCTATGAAGCAACTAATCACAAAATTTCCAACTCCCCTAATCCTTTCATTCCTAGATCAAAACTTATACTATAAGTTGATGCTAATCCTTCACCTACAACACAAATATTTCATGATAATTTGGGGTCATTAGATTCTACACCTCCTTTCAATAAAAATTCCAAAATCTCACCCTCTTGGTCCAAAGAGTCATATACGAAAAATTCATTTTTAGATACAAGTTCTAGTAATGATTGGGGTTTTACGCCTCCCTTTAAAGATGAAGGTGAAACCTCACAACCTAAACCAAAACAACCCTATGTTTTATATGCTCAACTTTGTTCTACATTCACAACATTACCCCATGGTGGTGATGGGGGCTACATAACTCCCATTCCTCATGAAGGAACAACACATAACACTAAAAATGATTTGTGTTCTTGTACGAAAACCAATCCTTCTCAAAAACAAACAACCCCTACATTTAACTTGGAAGATTCTTATGGTATCAAACAAAATGCAATATACACATGACGTCAACTGACATATCATACTCTTTCAAGAAATATTTAGGGTTACCTCCCTTCTCTCCCTTTTCATCTAAAGCTTCAAACAACAAACTTCAAACATCTCATGGAGTGTGGTTCTCTTCCTTCTGTTGCAGCACCTAATTTCTCTCACTGATATGTACCTTCATCCTTTCATCTCACTCTTGTCCTATAATAAGTGGGGGCAAGGGGTTAGGTAGCCTTGTCCTCATATGTCACTTGTCGTTGTCTCTTTTGACTAGTCGTTAACCTTTCATGAACATATAAGAGCAAGCTTGGGATGTGGACGACATGTCTTAACTCGACTTGCATGTGACATACTATCACTTCCATGACATACCCATCCTTGGAAACATATCACTTTGCATAGGGTTTTCCAAGTTGGCTCTGATGTCCTTCCTTTTATTTCACATCTTGCTACTTTAAATTAATTGCTCATAGAACAGTGTGTAGCAATTCCTTTAAAGTGGGGGCATACATTGGCATTATTTCCTTTTGCATTTTTCCTTTTCTTGGTTCTTAGTGCAGCCTTATTACTTCATATGATGCATTTCTTGCCTTGTGGATGACATTAGGTGTAATGTCCTTCATGAAAGTGATCTATCTTAGCATATTACATTCCTTTTAGTGACTTGATATGACACACTACATCCCCTAAGTTGTGAATTTTCTATCCTTTGATTGGTCCTCTCTTGGAAGATACAATTTTCCCTAAGTCAAAGACCTCACATGAACAAAACAACACTCCTCTAAACATCCCTTTTTCATTTTAAATTTTTCATTTTACATGTTGCATTTTGCATTGTGCTATATGGCCACCTTGCATAACACAACTTGCATGCCTGTGGTGCCATCTTGCACTTGTTCATGAGCTCCAAGCACACGAAGCTTGTCTCATGAAGCTCGAAAAACCCTTGTCTTTTGTGGCACCTTATCAAAGTTATCAGCAGGTATAACTTTGGTATGGTTAAGTGGGAAGCCCATCAAACGACATGAATTTCCTCATAGCCACCTGTGTGTGTGTGGGAACATACCAACCATATGTTTCTCACCTTTCAGGCCTTCTCTCCCAATGAACAACCAAAATTCTCATTGCCTGAGAGTGACTACACTTCCTTCAAGACAAACAACCTAGATCTGATCCACAACTAGCAAGACAAATGGTCGAAGCTTGATCCGACTCTCCCTCTCTCTTCACTCTTTCACATCAATTCCTTGTGTGATATTTTGTGTTGATGTTTGGTTTTCCATGGGATCTTGATCCTGGGGGCTTGATCATCCCTCTCAATAATAGTTGTCTCATCTTACTAGCATGAGTCCATTGGATCCCTCTCAATATACATGTCTTGGCTACTTTAGTGTGAGTTTGAAGTAAGTTCATCCTCTCACTAAAGTAGGGGCTAAATGTGTAGCAAAAAAGTGTCACCTTCAAAATTTTCACTCATTTGGGCCTTTTCCCTTAGATTTTGGCTTAATTTTTCTTAGATCTAATGTTGTAATGTGGCCAACACGTTCACATTAGGCCTTGAACGCTTGCAAATTAAAAAAACCTAACAAAGTCTTACAAGGGTGTTGTGAAGTGTTGTAACACATCTCTTCACTTTCCTAGGACTATTCTACAATAATTCACCTAAATAACCCCTTTCCAAGCCTTAGTATAAAGTGTTGTAAGGTGTTGTGACTAAGCCTCACACCTTTCTAGGCTTTTCATCACTAATTCAACCCTTTCTCATGACAAATTGACCCCTTAATGCACTTATAGGCTCAACTTAAGCGTGTTTTGGGAGTTAGCCTCGTTAATCAACATTAAACACCTTTTAATTCCCAACTACCACTTGAATTTTTCCAAGTGGAATAAGTCACCACCTTGGGTGACTTAGTCCCATTTGGCATAAAAATCAAAATGAAATCAAATTTCTTACAAGATTTTGTCTCTAAAACCCTAAGGTCAGCTTGTGATGTGTTATTTTTGGGGAATTAGGGCATCACATGTATAAATAAGGGTTTTTCTCCTCATTTTACCTCTCCTAACTCTTTCACTCTTTCATCTTCATAAAAACTCTAGCACTAAATCTTCTCAAGCAATCATTCAAGCACTATGAATTTCAGACATCATCCATTGGATCTGGTTCTTGCATATCTTCAAACATCTTCAACAAAGGTTTGGTGAGGTTTTACATTTGCATGTTATAATATCATATTTTCCTTTACATTCTATTTCATTTGGGTTTGATTACCAACATGGGGTTTGACTAAGGCAAACCCCTATTCTCTAACCCTAACCCTTTTCCCATCCTCGCATGTGTGCTTTGCAGGTTTGTATGCAAATTAGTCAAAGAGAAAGGTGTTGAAAAGGTGTCCTCATTCCATCTACATCATTCCAAGTTAAAAAAGCCTAAAAGGAGATTGAAGACAAGTTGTAGGTCATATTCTGAAGATTCAAACATGAGTCTCTATCAGAAATAGAAGTGCAAGTGGGCACCTACATAATCCATCCTCAAAACCCTCAAAAGTCCCAGGTGGAATAAGTCTCCATTATTGGTGAATTAGTCCCTATACTAGGCCTGAAAAGTTTCCCAGGGGGAGGACTAGGTCGCCAATTCATGCATAAGTGTCCCAATCAGCATCTTCAACAGATTCGAGAAGATTCCAAAGCTCCTCTTCATCAATCTTTAGTTTCTCGGTGCACCATTTCTATCTCTCTGAGTTTCTTTACAATTTGCATACATTCTAGGTCATTCTTAGGTCATTTTACATAGTGCTTTCAATACATTTACATTGTAGCAGTTTACATTTCATAGTTGGTATATTTCATTACTTTGCAGAACTTCATATCACACACACATCACACCCATTCAAAATCCCTAATTTTGAATGAAACACCCAGAACACTTAGTGCGAAAGAGGCACCTTTCTCAACCAAGCTTCTAGGTGAAAAACCCTAGGAGCCCATTGGGGAATCCTCTTTCCCTATTGCATGATTTTTGGTAGTTCACCTTCTTTATGATCTAATATAGTAGGGGATTGATGATTATTCATACATATATCATGTTATATTTCTCTATCTATATCTATGAGCAGTTCTAACCCAAAATTATCAGATCCCCCTATCTCTTGATTTCTTCACCTTTGCTTTTCCTTTCTTTTTTCATCTTTCTCTCTTCTTTTCTTTCTTATTGATGTTGTGGTGCCTATGTGTTGTCCCTTTCATGTGCAACACTATTTCCATGTCTACTTCTCACCATGTATTGTTGGCCACAACATCTCTACATGATCATCCTTTCGTTAGGATTCCACATGCTCCTTTAGTTCGCACGCACCTTCCTAAGGGGGGCCCCTACCTCTCTGATTTTGAATAAGATGTATTTGGTGGGAAAAAAATCCCTTGCTAAAAATATTTACATTTTTCAAAAATTGCATCCTTCAAAAAGGATCCCCTTAGCAAGATTTTCTTTTGAAATTGAATTCGTAGAAAAAATAATCAAGAATTCACCTTCGAGGAGGTTTTTTTCATTTTTTTTCAGATTCCTTAACAAAAGAGAATATTTCAAAAGGATTCCTTGATCGCAAGAACATTTGTGAAAAATATCATCGCTCTCCAAATTGAGCATCCCTTGAGCAGGCCCCTCTTTCTTTTGAAGGGTTCCCAAGGGAGCCCTTTGAAAGCTTCTCCTTTGATTGCTTATTACGAGATATGACTGTCTGTCTATTTGTGTGAATTTTTTCTTGCGTAACATGTTTTGTCTATGGATTAGGATGTTCTCTCCCAAGACTGAGAACCTATGAGGGTTAATCAGACTCTACAAAGCCTTTCACATCTATCCTCCCTCAGGACCAAGCACATATGGTGCCTCCTTTGCAAGTTTTGAGCACTTTTAAAGAATTTTCATTCTCCAAGACCGAGCACCTGTAGAACCCTTTTTTCATCTTTTGTGGGACCAAGCTTCTGTGGAACCAATTTTGTAGGATTCAGCACCTATAGAGCCTTTTTTTCACCTTTCACAAGACCAACCACCTATGGTGTTTTTGTTCAAATCTCCATAGGATTGAGTACCTATGGAGCCATCTCTCTCTCTCATACACCCAAGTTTGTAAGATTGCATTTTGCTTCGTCCATGATTCAAGCATAGATCCATTAGCTTTCTCTCTACTTTACCATGCATTCATTGAAACTTATTCTCGCTAAAGTGGGGGAAAAATATAATGGTGTGAATTTGCACCCATAGGAAAATTCCACATTTATGCTACTTGCTACCTTATAAAATTGAGTTCAATAATGTAATCCCTATTTCTACCACCTTTCCCTTTCCACTTGGTAGCTATTTTATGTGTCAGTGGGGATATTCTGTCAAGGATGCTAGCACAATGCATGAACATTTGTGTGGCATGCTTCCATCCTAATAGGATTCTTTCCTCTAGAATCTGTAGAGGAATTACACTCCTGAATTAGATGTGAGGTGTAGTGTTTCCTACCCTTCAGAGTGACTTCAAATGGCTCCTTTGCCTCTATTTTTCTTTCAAATTACTATCTCCTCCATTCAACTCATCTTCTTCACATTCCTCTTGATCATTCTCACTATCCACACCCTTCTACACTCACTTTCAGCTCCTTCAAGCTACACCATCTCCATTGAAGCTACAAGTTGTGTTTTTTTTTGTCTCACTCTCTTCAATGTTGTAGAAATGTTGGTATTTGAAGCCTTGCATGCTCACTCATTCCTCCATTTTCCTTGAGATCACTTCATTGAGAAGGTGATATCCTTCTCTTTCCTATTCACTTTTCGTTAAGTATTTGATATTGTAGCATATTGTTGTTTATGTATCGTGTGGTATTTCTATTTCAATAGCTTTCTTTATCATATTTCTTCAATCATTGCTATTTGGCTATCCATGGAGGTGGAAACACCAAAGTGGGGTACTAACTGAGGAAGTCCTCTAAACATAGCCCTAGAATTTTCCCATCTTTTGTGTGTAGGTTCTCCTTGAGGTGAATATATTGAAGATATTAAATCATGGGTAGGAAGGTTTTGTGGTATTTTAGACTATACCTTACACTTTCTATCCGTACGGACGCTAGTGCACCACTAAAATGCTGGTGCACCATACTAGAGTCAGTGTCCCACATTATAGTCCTTTAGCAGTAAGCTTCCTATGTTGTAGTCTAGACTTCAAAAACCTTCTCACCTGGCTTCCTAAACATTCAAGCTTGTAGAAGGATAGGAAAAACCAGGTTGCTCTTCCTTGTCAGGCTCCAAACTCTGCACTCTCCTTAAACATTTAGTTAGCTTGAATTAGATTAGGGCAGCCTATTATTCTAGAATCTCCTATGACTCAGTCCCCTTCCTCTACAAAATCATTTTCACCATTTTATTCTTATAAAACCTATTGGGAAAATTGAAGATCCTAAAATCTGTCAAGGCAATTCAAGAGAAAAATTAGCAGCAATACTATAGTTCTTTTATTAATCAAGATCAAGCTTGCAAGATATCAAGAATAATGAAGTAAATTATGTGCAAGGAGCTATTATTATCAATCATGCTAAATTATGAAGATCTATTTGAGTTATCCTCTACATGCTAGTGGTTGCAATCTATTTTATTTTATGAGCTAACTTTTGCATGTGTATCATTAAATCAAGCTATCCATTAATCATTATTTTTGGCAACTTGTGGTGTGACATCACTTCATCAAGGATTTCACGTCAAGATAACATTGTCATTTTTAATTTATTATTTTAGTCAATTATCATTGTTTTTTTTTGTCATAGATTACTCTTTATATCTCAATCTCAAATCCAAAGCTTTTTTGTTTCTCTTTATTTTTTCTATGTGACAAATTACATTTTTAGATCTATGGTTATATGTCAAATAGGATTTTTAAATTTATCATCATCAAGAAACATAAGAGAACATAAAAGCTAGGATATTGGCTCTCCCTTATTGTAGTAAGCTAATCATCAACGCTAGTTCCAATTTATATTTAATTGTGGAGTCAAGTGAAAGGAAGATAATCCTAGTTACCCACCACTCAAGTGCCACCCTAGCTGGAGGAGCCACTCAACCACCATTAGGTCACCACCAAAGAGATAGACCTTCACCACTTACTATTTTATTTTTGCACTTGATCTTTGAACAACAATATCTCAACGATACGAATGTATTTTTGGGAAAAAAAAATTCCCATTTTGCATAATTTTTCATCTCCCATACATTGGTATAATTTATTTATTTGCAGTATGTTGTAAGGATTTTTAAAAAAATAATATTCTTAAAGGAAACCCTACATAGTTCCTATTTTTGGAACTTTAGATGGCTTGTTTGCAGTCATACAACCCCCTTTTGGGTCCCTTTTTAAGCTTCATGATTTTGTGAGATTTATGCATTGGTGTTGTTATATTTTCTTGAATGTATTCTAGAATTTTGAATTATGAGTATGTCTCTTTTGAGGTTTTATACATGAAATCCACTTTGTGGAATTTATAATACATTAAAATAAAGTGCCATAACACTATATAATTTTAGGGGGGGTCATGCTTTGAATAATGGGGATTTTCATTTTCTGATTGTTTTTAATTTATTGAAGTTTCAAAGGCGTACTTGATATATATCTTCATCCTCCACCTCATGACATGGAATAGGTATGTGCAGGATCATGATGGGCCAAAAAGTGGCAATATCTAAGTGATATGATGACCCATGTGGCTGACGACTTTTTTTTTACCTAAAACTGATGAAACAAAAAGGGTTTTTAAAGGAGATTCTCAACTTTCCACCAATATAAATTATTCTTTACTTTGAATTTAATAAATTATTATTATTCATTTTCTCTTTGAATTACGACTACATTCTTGATTGATAGGCTGATTGAAAAAAAATTATAACGTTAAAACAGTATCACATTTTTTCAATCCAAAATATGCATCACATTCTATGCTTCGCATACTATAGGATTAAAAAAAAAAATTGAATGTCATGAAGTTTTGACCAAGTTAAGGTGGTTAGACATACGATTTTTAATATTTTTTAAAAATTGTAATAAAAAAATCATAATTAATTATTTACTTGGAAAAAAATTACAAAAAAATATGCATCACATCTGGACATCAGTCCCCAACTTCTATCTAAAATATTATCATTTTATTGTGGTTAGGGTTGTCAGACAGACACCTACTTCTTATTTTTTCCCTAAAATTTAAGTACTGCTACATTGAAATTTCAAAATTTCACCAAATAGATTTTTTTTTTTTTAAATAAGCCTAGTAGTTTAGAAACTACATTCAATTTGATATAGATTCTATTCTTACATATTTTTGAAATATTATAGATAACTTATTCAAATTTTTACGTCAAGTTGCCTAACTCTGATTTTCTGAATTTTATTGCCACTTAAGGGCCTATTTTTCCATGATGATCCTGCACATACCTGAATTGTAAGAAATAAACTAGAAAATAAGTTTGTAAATACACTAATATATAGTGTCACAACATTTGAATGTGTGTTCCTTAGGGATGGGATTTTATACTTACACTCAATTATAAAGTATAATGTGCGGTGGTGTAGCGCCTTGATTTTCCATCACAATGATGGATCCTCTTGATTATCACCTCATGCATGAGTGCCTTAATGCACACTATAGTGTATGAAAAAGTATCCCTTTTTCACACTTAATTTGGGAATAAATATTAAATAAAAAGGACTAAATTATCCCTTAATTTAGTGTTGTAACATGTATTTTACATATTCACATTAAGTTTAAGGAAATGCTAATTAAAATGGACTGAATTGTGCCTTATTTATGGTGTTGTAAGGTGTAGCTCTACACTTCCACACTTATTTAGGGATTTATTAATTAGTTGAGATTAATTTTCCTTAATTGGCCCCTTTAGTTCAAATTTAGGCCTAATTAATTGCAATTTCTGAAGAGGAAAACTCGACATTCATTAATTCCATTACATAACACTTATCATTGGAGAATGTGTGTCCTAGGTGAGTGACCTATGACCCATTTTCCCAAGGGAAAATGGGTCCTCACTTAGACCTAGGACCCTAATTTAAATTTTGTTTTTACTAGTAATTCAATGATTTCAAATGTATATTCACATGTTGGCTTGTCTAATTTGAATTTCAAGAATTAATGTTAACATATGTATAAATATAAGGTCATTTCACTAAGTTTAATCTATAATATTTCTAGAAAGATAAGAATATTCAAGTGAGAATTATCAAGAGAATTTAAAAAGCATTTCAAGGCATTTAGGAGCATATTTATTGCAACAATCAAGATCCTATTATCCTATCAAATTCCTATTGCATCATGCATATTATTTGAGCTAATATATTGATGTAGTGTTTAAGTTCCATTCATGCATTCAAAGGCATTGTTTCAAATCAAGTTTCAAGATAAAGATCCACATCCATTGAAGCCATTTCATGCAAGATGCATATCGACATTCCAAGGTTCAAACAAGGGCTTGGTGAGTTATGGCATAACTTTTTTAATTCATCATTCCTTTTATGATACTTCATTTCAGGGCATGTGCAGGATCATGATGGGCCAAAAAGTGGTGATATCTAAGTGATATGATGGCCCATGTGGCTGACAACTTTTTTTTTAACCAAAATTGATGAAACAAAATGGGTTTTTAAAGGAGATTCTCAAATTTCCACCAATATAAATTATGCTTTACTTTGAATTTAATAAATAATTATTATTCGTTTTGTATTTGAATTACGACTAAATTCCTGGTTGATAGGCTGATTCAAAAACATCTATTACTTTCAAATGGTATCACATTTTTTGAATCTGAAACATGTCTCACATTCTATGCTTCACATACTATAGGATTAAAAAAAATTGAATTTCATGAAGTTTTGACCAAGTTAAGGTGGTTAGACATACGAGTTTTTATATTTTTAAAAATTTGTAATAAAAAAATCATAATTAATTATTTACTTAGTAACAAATTACAAAAAAATATGCATCACATCGAGACATGAGTCCCCTACTTATATCTAAAATATTATAAAAAAATGTTATCATTTTATTGTGGTTAGGGTGGTCAAACAGACACCTACTTCTTATTTTTTCCTTGAAATTTAAGTACTACTACATTGAAATTTCAAATTTTCACCAAATACATTTTTTTTTAAATAAATAAACCTAGGAGTTTAGAAACTTCATTCAATTTTTTTGAAATAATATATATAATTTATTCAAATTTTTACGTCAAGTTGCCTAACTTTGATTTTCTGAATTGTATTGCCACTTAAGGGCCTATTTTTTCCATGATGATACTGCACATACCCTTCATTACAAGGTTTAATTACCAAAATAGGAATTGAAGAAGGTTAACCCCCATTAACTAACAACAAAACATTTTCCCCTCTTGATGTGTGTTTGCAGATTTTAGGTTGAAGATCCCTTGAAGAGAAAAATTACAAAGTTGTCAAAGTTGCATTTGTTGTCATCCTTCTTGTAATTTCATGGAAACTCACCTATGGGATTTCTGACTATTTGACCATGAAAAGTGAGGATCTGGGAGTATAGACACAGAAGAAGAGAACCCATAAACCATTTTTATAGAGCCATATCTAAGACCCATTCACCATAGGGCGAATGATTCCTTAGTAAGCTTTGAAAAAGCACTTTTGGTGATTGGTACACATCATTTTCCCATGCTCAGATTTGCATTTTTTTTTCTGGTTCCATAAAAATTGAGGTTAATCTATTAGATGCAATTTCTAGATTGTATTTTGAGGTTATTTTGTTATTTTTAATCTTTCTCCCTATTAGGACTAGAAAAATCCACCCCAATTTTCCACAAAACACCTATTTTTCACCGAAATACCCCATCACCTAGCCTGTGATTTTTAATTTTATCATTCAAAATATTCCATTTACTTGCCCCACAACTATCACCTTCGTCATCCTACCCATGTAACAAGAAAGTCATGTCGATGAGGCTTCATCATATCAATGGAATTCATTTTAAGGTCCCTTCGAAGGAACAACATAGCAAGACATCATGAATGTTATCAAGGAAAGAATATCATATTGAGGGAACTTATCTTAGCATCCCTTCGATAATCCGATTGAAGCCTTATCGAAGATACCTTAACATATCAGAGAAGAATGTTTTGGGGTCTCTTTGATAACCCAAGGAATAAACCACCGAGGGGCATAAATATTTTAATTACTTTGGTATGATTCTTAGGGAAAATACACCTCAGCATCTAGGAAATAGAAAAACATATCTTGGGAATGATTCATCATTGTATTTGAGTGACAATGAAATGTCGAAGGGACAATACACACTTCAAAAACCAAGGAGAATATGGAGCATTGGGATGAGTGATTTATGAGTCTCCTCGATATCATGTAAGTGATAAAGTTCATCTAAGAGAAGGATATATATCGGTGTGACAAGGATTTTTTTCTCTTCGATAAGGTGATGGAATTTATCAAAAAAGGTAATGTCAAGAGGGTTTCAAAAGGACTTAAGAAGATCAAAATAAGGTAATTCAAAGTCCCCCCAAAAAGGAAAAAATTGCAATTGAAAAAATATTGGGAAGAGGGTCTATATGGGCGAGACCCAAAGATTGGTCCCTTCAACAACCCTAAAAAAAATAAGCGAATGACTAAAGTTGAGGACTCCATCAAACAAAAGAATGCATATTGAAAGAAAAAGAATATTGGTCCCCTCAATGAAATGATAACACTTGTTGCCTCGGTGTGATAAAATTGTGAACATATCAGAGCAATAAGGGGACATCGAAGGAACTACTTACAACCAAGGTTTTGAGAGGACATTGTGACATCGAGATGAAGCCATATGGAGTCTCTTTGAAATCTCGAAGGAAATAAATAGGATATACCAGTAAGAAGGATATCAAGGAAAAAGGAAAATATCAATGAGACCAAAAATTTGTCATTTCAATGAAGCAAATGTGTTGAAAAGACCGTGTCATGACAAAAAGACAATTTGGTAATGATGATGAAAAATAAATGACTCATATTCAAAAAAAGTAATTGCTCACTCGATGACATGAAATTTCCATTGATGAACCAGAGCCAAAGGCAATATAAATTAAATCCTAAACATATTTGAAAATCATTAAGCAACTGAAAAATAAAGATGCAAAGTATATAAGTGGACAATAGCGCCTGAACCAGGGAAAGCATTATCCAAGTAAGTACCTAAAAGGGTATGTGCAAGATCATGATGGGCCAAAAAGTGACGATATGTAAGTGATACGATGGTCCATGTGGTTGACGACTTTTTTTTACCCAAAATTGATGAAACGAAAAGGGTTTTTAACGGAGATTCTTAGCTTTCCACCAATATAAATTATCTTTTAATTTGAATTTAATAAATAATTGTTATTCATTTTCTATTTAAATTACAACTAAATTGCTAATTGATAGGTTGATTGAAAAACATCTATAGCTTTCAAATGGTATAACATTTTTTGAATTTGAAACATGTGTCACATTTTATGCTTTACATATTGTAGGATTAAAAAGAATATAATTGAATTTCATGAAGTTTTGACCAAGTTAAGGTGGTCAGGCATACAAGTTTTTTATATTTTTTTAAACTTGTAATAAAAAATTCATAACTAATCATTTACTTGGAATAAAATTACAAAAAAAATATGCATCACATCAGGACATGAGTCCTCTACTTATATCCAAAATATTATAAAAAAATATTATCATTTTATTATGGTTAGGGTGGTTAGATAGACACCTACTTCTTTTTTTTTTCTTGAAATTTAAGTACTACTGCATTGAAATTTCAAATTTTCACCAAATAGATCTTTTTCAAACAAAAATAAACCTAGTATTTTAGAAACTACATTCAATTTTCTATAGATTTTATTCTTACATATTTTTGAAAAAATATAGATAACTTATTCAAATTTTCACGTCAAGTTGCCTAAATCTGATTTTCTGAATTTTTATCGCCACTTAAGGACCTATTTTTTCCATGATGATCCTACACATACCCAAAAGGGTGATCCCACAATACGAGTTAACAATTTTTGGGCAAACTAGACACCAAACTATTTTTTTTAACTAAATCTTCACTTTCGGGCTCCTATAGCGGCTAAACCGTGAGGAATTTGAAGATGATGAAAACTAGTGATTTGTGACGTTTTGTTTATAGATTCTAAATATATTTTTTTCATTTTTTTTGGAATCAAATTGCACTTATTTTTCCATCTCCTTCGAAAACCAATTTAAAAAAAAAAACACCATTTTTAAGGAGTGACGCTCACCGTATACAACATAAT
The DNA here is from genome assembly GCA_007115665.2 of Sequoiadendron giganteum. Lineage (NCBI taxonomy): Eukaryota > Viridiplantae > Streptophyta > Pinopsida > Cupressales > Cupressaceae > Sequoiadendron > Sequoiadendron giganteum. The sequence continues at coordinate 81,888,447 of CM021105.1, forward strand.
TTTTTTTGTATGAAGGATAAAAATATAATTTTTTTGAATTTAGATTTGTAACTACAATATCTAGCACTTTTATTTGTTTTATAGTGTTTTATTGAATATATTTTCCTCAATCAAGTTTTGAAGTCAAACCAATTATAATTCAGACATAGGCGGACTGTATACAACATAGCTTTTTCTGTATGTATCAAAATTCAAAAAAAAAAATTAATGGATCAAGGACATGAATACCCAGCCTGAATATATTTTTCCAAATTTTATTTTGATAATCTACTATTTTTCCACATGTGCAGAACAAAGAGCTTTATTTTTAGTGAAAAACCTATGTTTAATAAAACTAGGAAAACATATATATAATAAAACCAAAACATATTGAAATTATATTCATTGGATAGCTCGTTCTGAGGACTACCATAATAATTTCAAATAAATTTTAAATGAATTCATTTGATCCCCCAAAAGGTAAATCAAAAGTGAATTTTTATCAACATTTTGATAGGTGTAAAGGAGACTCATTTATAGGTATGGTTTAAAACTAGCGAGGTTCTATCTAAGGGGGTTTGATCTAAGGTGGTTTGATCAAACCCTCTTCAATTGGAATCTTTAAAATGGAACTTTTAAAGGCTTAAATCATTATATTTTCTAAAAATATGTGATTTCAGCAAAAAATTAGTTCCTCTCAAAAATTGTAAACCAGCTTTGTGGGATCACCCAAAAGCTTGAACTAAAAGTTGTAGTATCTACAAATAGGTTCAGTTGTCGAAACACAAAATTAGGGTTTTTCTTTTGCAAATTCATATAATGGCATCTACTTCTAAAAACCTTGAAAATAAAAGACAAAAATAAGAAGAAAGGCATCTAAATTAGGACTTAATTGATCAATGTTTAGACTCTACACAAAGGTCCAAGAGGAATGTACAATTAAACCCTCAGGCAGAGAAATTGGAGGATATAAAAAAACAAGTGGGTGACACATGGACCTTGACAAGGGGATACAACTTATTTATATAACACTACAAAAAGATGCATAGACACCAACCAGTCTCCAATCAATGGAGACTTAATCTGGGGAAGTTGGTGGTGCCCAATGTGTTCATCAATGTTGAACTGATCAAAGCCCTTGCTAATAGATATGACCCACAGACTTAGATGATTAAATTTAAAAATGAGGCTTCCTTCATCCCTATTACTAGAGATTATATATCTATGGTGTTCCAACTAGACACTAGTATTGACATGAAATTTGGGATTAGGGATCTCCTAAATGAATATCATAACCTAAGCACTAACTACAAAAGGTGGAGATTACCACTACACAAGCCTAGTGATGAGGAAAATCGGCTTTGAGTTTTATCAACAGAGGAACGACCTCCATATTCTATTAACTTGTTTGATGAATATTACCAATACACATATTATTTTGTTTGCCAAGTTCTTGGAATGGATTCCCCCATATTTATGGAGATAGCACCAATGGTCCTAACAACTAATGTGCAGAGTTAGGATGCTTGGCCCCTCAATTAGACTAAGTACTTAGCCAATGAACTTCAAAATGACCTTGTTTCTATCAAAAAAAAAGAGGAAGGCTTCTGGTTCAAACACTATTCATTATTCATGCATCTAATTTTGTATGAGGAATAAAATAAGGGAATTTTGGATGAGTTTTTAAGGATAAGAGACTCAGATGAAGATGGAAACATTAGACTGGTGTAGATGTTGACTATTATTTTGGATATTCGATGTGTAAGATCACGTTATTTGTACTTTGAGGACTATTTTGTGAAACCTATATATAAGCTACTAGGTCATCCATGTGACTACAGTCTATCACCTGAGATACAAAGGTTCTTAATACTTAACAATAAAGATGAGAAAAGAAGGGTCAATCACAATTGGGGTGATTGGTATGCCTGCAATGATTGTACAAAGAATGGAGTGTATGGGTTTGAAGGAGAACCATTTCTACTACCAAAAACTTGTCTAAAAAGAGATTGTGAGGCAATAGGCCTACTCAAATTTCATACACCTTAAAAGTCATAACAAGAAATCACTAATGCCTGGGACATTATGCTTTAGAGATTTTATTGTGGTTGTTGAAAAAGGTTATGAATTAATTGATAAAAGGCTAGAAGACTACAATTTTCCTAAAGGGAGTACAAGGGAAAATTTTGACCCTGAAAATTTTATAAATAATGTCAAAACAAGAAAAAAAATGAAAGGATACCCTCACATAGTTTTTGAGAATGGTGATTTAATAAGGAATGTTGATGACCATCATACCGCCAAGAGAAGAAACCTGTATAATAGAGTCATGATGGAACAAGCCTAGAAAATAGATAATAATCCTTTATATGGAGGTGCCTATATGGAAATTGAAGATCCTATAAAAAGATTAGATACCTTAATTTCGCATGAAACAAAGCTAACTAGGGATGTGCCTCCTTGGGTATTCACAAGGAGAAGAAATGAAGACGTTGGAGAAATGCAGGCTGAAAGTAAAAATCCACTTTGTTAGCTCTCTCCTCAGCCTACACCAAATATTAATTTCTTTGTGGACACATATATTGAAGATAAAGAAGAAGTGGGGAGTGAATATGAAGGAAAGAAGGTAGTTAAACTTGTGATTGTGAATTATGAACCTCCAATGGAAAGGAACATTGTTGTGATGGAATCCCCAAATGATATTTCAAATGATGTAAGATATGTTGGCAGTAAGAAATTGCTTTATGAGGATGATTCTATCAAAAAATATGAATTTAAGGCATTTATTTATGAATATAAAGGCAAAATAGTTAAGGAAGGAATCAAGGATGTTACACCCGAGAAAGAGGGAGAATCCTTAAAAAGCTACAAGAAGAGGTGGATAGAGAAATGGATAACATTACTCTAGAAAGAGGAAGGTCATCACTAGAGGAAGTAAGGGTTATGTTGCTCCTTGGATGGGATATGAGCTCAGCCATTGTATTCTACATCTTTTGGAGAAGCCAAAATAAGAACATTCAGTTGAGTACAGAAGGAGTCAATAGTGAATATACTGGATCAAGGTTCAACCTAGATAATGCAAATTTATTGATGTGGGATTTATACCCACCAAATAAGAAACCTATAATAATTGATGACCTTGATAAAGCATGCATCCACCACCTTGTGTAATGAGTTAAATACACTAATCCTTTGGAGACTGTAGACGTGAATATCATCATTGCTCGGTTCACTAAATCCCAAATTGAGAAACTAGTGAAAGACTATAAAATGAATATAACTGAAAATGAGAACTTGAGGCAAGAGATTTCCAATTATAAAGAAAAACTTACATCTTCTTCAAGTACCTACTTCCCATGGTTAGACATTGATAACAAGGTGATAGAAGCCATGGCTAAGACTTCTTATTGCAAGTATAGAGCTGGAAGATTCTAGAAAAGGAGTGATAAATTAGAAGTGGAAATAAAATCCCTCAAGTTTAAAATGGTCTCAAAATTTATAAATAAAATATTTGAGAAGATGCTCGGGAATGCTAACAAAGTATGGCCAATCCACAATAAAATACATTCTTCTTACCAAGAGCATAAAAGGCTACACCTTAGGATGATGGATACAAAATATGAATTAGTAGCTAAGGAAAATATTTCTGACCAACTGTTCAAATTTTATAATGAATTAATTGAAAGGCATGAGAAGTTTCGTATTGTGTTGGCACAAGAGCTTGGTGATTTTGACCATCCCTTGGATATGGCATTGCCTAATTTTTTTGATGATGAAGGAGAGCTAAAAGAACAAAGAATTTGGGAGAAAGAATTCACTTAGCTAGTACCAATGGCTCTTGACAAAGTGAACGACGAGGAAATGGTAATGGAAAATAAGCATATATAGTTGGAACAAATCCTTACTTTATAATTTGTTATGAAAGACATAATTGCAAAGGAAGATACATATGCTAGCCAAGGCTACATTGATCATATTTCAAAAATCAACATGTTTATTTCTCGAGAAGCATAGGAATCAAAAGTATTTTTGAAGTTGCTCAACATCAGATACATTATCATGGAGAGAGGGCCTTGAATAGATCTTAAGTGGTCATGGGTGCGTCATGGAGAATAACGGATTGTGGTGTGTTACAATGGCTATAGACTTCTTAATTACCTTTGTTAATTTCATTTGTTAAGAGTTTTAGTTTATATTTAACAAAATATATGTTATCTTGATGTCTCCAAAGTGGTCTTTTTTTGTTATTCAAATTCATATATGGGTATGTGCAAGATCATGATGGGCCAAAAACTGGTGATATGTAAGTGATAAGATGGCCCATGTGGTTGATGACTTTTTTTTTACCCAAAATTGATGAAATAGAAAGGGTTTTTAAAAGAGATTCTTAGCATTCCAACAATATAAATTATTCTCTACTTTGAATTTAATAAATAATTATTATTCATTTTCTATTTGAATTACGACTAAAGTCCTGATTGATAGGCTGATTGAAAAACATCTATAACTTTCAAAGGGTATCACATTTTTTGAATCTGAAACATGTGTCACATTCTATGCTTCACATACTACAGGATTGAAAAAAAGAATTGAATTTCATGAAGTTTTGACCAAGTTAAGGTGGTCAAACATACAAGTTTTTATATTTTTTAAAATTTGTAATAAAAAAATCATAATTAATTATTTACTTGGAAATAGATTACAAAAAAATATGCATCACATTGAGACATGAGTCTTCTACTTAAATGTAAAATCTTGTAAAAAAATATTATCATTTTATTATGGTTAGGGTGGTCAGACAGACAACTACTTCTTATTTTTTCCCTAAAATTTAAGTACTACTGCATTGGAATTTCAAATTTTCACTAAATATATTTAAAATAAAATAAAAATAAACCTAGTAGTTTAGAAACTACATTCAATTTGCAAAAAATTCTATTCTTACATATTTTTGAAATAATGTATTTAACTTATTCAAATTTTTATGTCAAGTTGCCTAACTTTGATTTTTCTAAATTTTATTGCCACTTCAGGGCTTGTTTTTTCCATAATGATCTTGCACATACCCATATCATTGATATACTTAGTTTTTCAAGGAACATTTGTTGCCTCTGTGTGATTCTTTTGATTGGTTTATGTAATAAGAGATTCTATAAATTGGTTTCTGCCCAAAATTAAAATCATTTTCAATTAATCATATTAGTTGGTTTCCTTCAAAAAGAATCAAAATCCTTTTAGAACATCCCAATAACTTCGAAATATATCATTGGGATTCATAAGAAGACCTTGCTAACTAACAATCTTACACATTTATACAAAGTATAAACTTCTAAAAAGTGTCAAAATAGTTAGAGTTAAGCCAAGAAGGAAGATTCACACATCATACATATCTTGAATCCATCTACCCAATAGGAAAAAGCACTGATCACACTCATCCGAAAACAATACTTCACATAAAATTCATTCACATATTTAAATTTCAACATCAGGAGTAGGAGTAGTTGCTAAGTTTGCATCTATTACACATTTGCATGTCATTGTGGATAGATACCTAAAAGTTAAAAAAGACACACAACCTTTAAATTTGCATTGATTATTAAGGTATACTCACCTAGGTCTAGAAGAGCCTAAAGTGCAGGGAGTTCTCAACCACATCGATTAACTCCATTTGCTAGCCAAAAACGTTGTAAGCCTGACCATAGATCTTGGCATCCTCTTAGGGTCTGCAACCTACAATTTTAGGAACTAGCAGATTGGCGACTCTACTAGGGACAAACTTAAGAAAAATTTGGTTCCAGCTGTGTACGTTAGAATGTGTAAATCAAAAGAAAACTAAACTAATACACAAATGAAACATTAGATTGAAGAAACTAAATTAAAGAAATACAAAAGAAAACTCTAAACATAGGCAACTTCTTCAAATTTGTCCCATTGTCCTCTATCTCCAAGGATTCGTCTTAAGATGCTAGCTCTCAATTGTTTTAAGTAGCAAATTTTAGAATGGCAGCTTGAGAGAATGAGATTGATTGAAAATGCATGTGCATCACTATATGCTTTAAGCTACGAAATTGAAATGCTAAAATGTTGATTATGCTAATATGCTGGTTCAAATACAACTATAGTAATTATGTATGAAATCTAGGATGAAATCTACTTACCGAATGGCTGTATTTATAGATTTTCGGGAGGCAAAAACCTAGTTGGCGGAGATCAACGGTTATAATTCAAACTTTCCAAAATGAACGGTGTGAGATCAAGAGGTTGAGAGAAAGATGGAAGGTTGAGAAGAAAGTGGAAGAATTTTTTCAACCTACAAAACCATCCTCATTCAAAAATGGAAATAAACATGGCATTTATTTCCTTATTTATGAAAATTTGTTGAAGTTGAGGATAATTGCTAATTAAATAAATAAATTTATTTAATTATGTGTGACATGTGCAAATGGAAGTTTCCATAATTTAAATAATTACTATTTTAATTATGTGTGAGAAGTGAAAGAAAAATGAGTTAATTAAATACTTACCATATTTAACTATGTGAGAGGTAAAATAGAAGAATATTCCATAATTCAAATTATTAGAATCGGAATGATAATTAAATAAATAAATTATTGAAATTTATTTAGTTTAATTAAGAGGAAAGTAGCAATAATTAAATAAACTTATCTATTTAATTTAACTAGAAGAATTAGAAAATGAACAATATAAATAAATAATTAAATTTATTTATATGTAGATGACATTAGAATATTAATTAAATAATTCATATTTAACTAATTAGCAGTTTGAATAACCGTGACCATTTTTAGATGTGTACATTTTTCACCTCTTTGAAGTGATGTGTTTTATGCATTGCTTAAAAGAAATTTTGCCCCAAAATTTATAAATTACCAATGCTATATACCCCCTCGAGAGATAAATCACGTGATGATATAGATGATTCGACAGAATTGAATTGATTTTCTGAAAGAAAATTGGTGATTTAACTCTCGAAAAAGTGCTATGGATAGTAAAATAAAAATAATTTGCCACTTTTACCCCTTTAAAAGGTGAAAAAGGTGAAAAGTCATTTTCATTTGAATAGTAACCTTTGGTAATTTTTAGAGCTCTGAGAGAGATATTTACGGTGTCGATCCATTATGAGCACCACAGATTCAAGTGAGCCCGCTGTCATCAGAGACCTGCCGCCTATGGACCTCCGGTGAGTAGATCCAAACCTCTTTGTCAAATTTTAAATGATTTTTCGGATGCTTTTTTGAATTTTTTTTATTTTTCAAACTTTTGATTTAGCGCATAGGATTTTAATTTGGCACATGCGATCTTTCTTTTAGTGCATAGGTTAGATAAAGTAGCGCATCCAAAGTGGCACATAGGTGCAAAACAGTCGCACATAGGTGCTTAGATTAGTGCATAAGTGAATTAGCACATAAGATAGATCAAATGGCCCATCCATGAAACTTGTCTGGTAGGATGCCAGTTTAGCGCATAGGCTAGATTAGTGCATAGATTAACTATTTTAGGGAATTTTCTTGATAAAATAGCACATTCATGATTTAGTGCATCCATAGTCTGTTTTAGAGCATCCATAGGATAAAGTTGCGCATCCATGTTTTGGCGCATTGATTGACTATTTTGGCGCATCCATGGATTTTGTCGAATTTCAATTTTTGAAGAAAAATTGATATATGCTTGATGATTGTTGCTAGATTAGACAACTGATTTTATGCTTTTGAAAAACATCAAGATTAGATTTGCATGATTTGATAAATTTGTCTTCGTGCTTTGAAGAAAAAATAAGATAGATGATAGATTTGCTTTCTTGTTTGAAAGGCTGATAGATTTGCTGATAGATTTGCTTTCCTGATTGAAAGGCTGATAGATGTTGATAAATTTGCTTCCATGCGATATGAAAAATAAATAGTAGAAATGATAGATTGATTTGCTTTTGTGCTTGAAAACAAATAAGATAGATGATAGATTTTCTTCCATGCGATATGAAAAATAAATGATAGATAATAGATTTGCATGATTTCTTGATTGCTTGATTGATCTGATATGATTTGAAATTCCCTTTTTCTGATTGATTTGTATGATTGCTTGATTTTACTTGATAAAGGAGGAATTTAACCTCCTCCAATTTAGAGAGATTCCCTCATACCTGGGAGATGGTTCCGCAGTTGTCCCATGATGATTTAGGGATTATACACCAGTGCGGATTGGGTCCTTTGTTGGTGATGCCGTAGTATCAGGTCAACAGGGCGCTATTGACTGCATTTGCTGAGAGGTGGCACAGTGAGCATAACACTTTTCATTTGCCAACAGGTGAGATTATAGTGACACCCGAGGATGTATACAGGATCTTGGGTATTCCTATAGTTGGTGAGCTTGTGATCTATGATCACAAGGAGATTGGAGGGACCGACGCTTTGAGACGAGTCTTTCAGGATCCTCATGTCTCCAGATATGAGATACCCTAGAAGGAGATGGTGGAGAGCTATGCCCCACTACCTTCAGTGTTAGCAAGATTCATCGATGGTTTCCTTTGTCCTGATCATAGGGCAAAGGGATTATCAGTTGGTTGGGGTAGGATTCTGGAGGACATGCTTCTCCATCGCACCAGATATGCATGGGGGTCATGCATGCTTGCCTATCTATACCATGATCTTCATCAGGTAGTGTATACAGGTGGGAAGAGTCTCTCCTGCGAGGTGACTCTGTTATAGATTTTTGCATGGAAGCACTTTGCGATTACACGCCCCATCGTCCGGAGAGACCGACCTCTTAGATTTCCATACATTTATGCATATACAGGTCCCCTTGTCTAGCCAAGGCTATGCAAGTTAGAGTACTAGTGACATGTGCTTGATGATCTAGATACGGTCATCTGGAGACTATATCTTGACTATGACTCATGGGAGACAGATGATATAGAGCTACCCTACGTGACTAGATCTAGATACTTGATTGGGCGGACACCATTTATCATTGAGCAGTTCTTGGTCATGAAGGTGCTGAGATAGCTAGGATTGGTACAGATGATGCCACAGGGTGTGGCACACTATGCCAGGTGCCAAGAAGATGTATCAGAGTGGGGGCAGTTTGTGACCATTGAGGTAGAGTATCTTGGGTTACAACCAGATCTGTGGGCTATGCATCTAGAGGTTACAGATGCGGGGATGATGGATGATTATGCAGCGTATTTTTACACACATCCCTTCCCGAGATTTACTAGTCCAGAGGAGCCTTCCCCATTGATGGGAGGTCCAGTTATATGGGTAGGGCGACAATAGCCATAGGGACATCTAGCAGTAGGGAAACCATAGGCAGGGGTACAGGGATAGGCACAGGTACCAGCAGGGGTACAGGTAGAGCAAGTAGAGGATATAAGCGGGGTGGCCATGGATTTGGATGAGGAGGATGAGGAGTCAGATGACTCAGATAGCAGGGATGATGGGGATGATAGGGGTGGTGGGAGTGGAGGCCGCAAATATTTCTTTGATGTTCCTTTTAGTACAATGCCATGGACCTCTAGAGCAGTGGACTAACCGAGTACTTCGGCTCCACGGATTGTTATCAGGGCTCCCTCTTAGGGATAGATTGATGCATTATAGATAGAGATTCAGACTCTTCAGAGTCAACTAGCACAGTCATAGAGGACCATCATTTAGTTATAGGCATAGGTTGCATAGCCACCACCTCCCGACCCACAGGTAGCTCAGCTCATGGTAGAGAGAGACAGCTTCCGAGAGATATGTGTTCAAGCTGAGGGGGTAACTGAGAGACTCATCAGATCAGTGGAGAACACTTCCATTGGAGGTTGTGGTAGAGGGGTTGGAGACTGTTCAAGAGGCTGAGTAATATAGGATGAGGTATTTTGAGGTAGTGCCACTCAAGAGGAGGATAGCTGTTACACAGTCAGGTACTCGGACTCGAACCCATTCACGTAATCACTCTAGGAGTGCTACCAGGAGTGTGGGTCAGCCACTCAGACGAGATCTCAGAGCTTCTAGGAGCAGAGATCCGATGAGACCTACTACCTCAGGAGGTAGTAGTAGCCATGCTCCACAACCAGATGCCCCTTAGCAATGAGCATTTTGATACACTTTATTCCATTGTATTTGATATATCTTTTTGAAACATTTGATATCCTTGTATTTCTGGACATTTGTTTTGATGAGATTTATGAGATGTAGTGGTGATTTGATTATGCACGTGTTATGGATGATTTATGCACATGTTATGGATGATTTATTTTTATATGCTATGTCATGTATGATGATGCAATAATGATATGATGTAAGATGTAATGATTTTCTTTAATGATGTATGTAATGAATGTATGATGTAAGATGTAAATGGGATGTTATGATTTATGAAGATGTAATATGTAATGAATAATATGCACATGACATGAATTATGATGTAATATAATAATGATGTAATGAACCTGTGATATATGATGAAATGGAAATGAACATGATATATGACGTAATGGAAATGAACATGATAACCTAAGTGATGATGTGAAAAGAATGAAATGGATGCAAATTTATTATGAATGTGTGAGAATAAATGCAAATGTAAATGTTAATGAATGATTATAATGATGAAAGATTTAGAATAATGAACATGCATATGATATGTAATGATGGGTAATGATCATGATGAATGAAATGAGATTAAATAATATGATAATGAAATGAAATGTTGATGTAAGTATGCAAATGCAATGATAATGATAAAATGAATGATGGTGAAAAATGATAATGATGTGAAATGAATGATAATGAAAATGATGTGAAATGAATGATAATGGAAACGATGTGAAATGAATTATAATGTAAATGATGTGAAATGAATGATAATGAAAATGATGTGAAATGAATGATAATGAAAATGATTTGAAATGTCCAAATTAACTCAATTGTTTGTTTTGAAAAGATAGATGAAATACTTACCAACCATCAAAAATTCTACCTCATACAACCTTCAAAATAAAATCCTAAATGAATCATGCAGTCCTAGAATGTAGTGACAAATCATTCTGTCTTTTTCCATTCCGTGTTGCGCATGATTTTCATCATTGAGCCTTTTAAATATGCTGAAAATTAGTACAAGCATCAAAGGGTATGTTAGCACCTATGATGACCTGAGTACTGTTTTCATGATTTTTGATATAGAAAATTGATACAAGCATCAAGGTATAATTGAACCAAAATGACCTGAGTATTGTTTGCATAAACAAACAGAAACTAACCATCTTCTTATGCAAATTCTGAAATGTCATCAATGATACATTGTAGAGCACGTCCCATGACCAATTTGCAAAAATACTACTGATTAGTTTACAGATAGCAAGCCAAGAAAAATCATACTTCTTCCTTGTGATTCTAATTCACTATATCATCAAATCACTCCAAAGATATGATGCCATCAAATATCAAACCAACAATTGCAACTTATGCTTTAAGTTTGTCATTCATTTTATTCAAATTAATAGCATCCAATTTGTTTCTGTTATCTGTCAAAATAGTCGTGTAGTCTCAAATGTAATTGGATAATTTTGATGTTTCCTGATATTCTGATTCTTGACATACATTATCAATTGCCCGCTAGAAAGCTCCAAGAAGCGAACTGCCTCTCCCTAGTGACCTTGTACCTTGACTCCCCTTAGACACAACTACTGCTAAGGATAACTTGAATTATCAAGCCATGATGAGATCCTTGTTGTTTCAAGGAGATGATGTAATGTATGATGCGAATGTAATGGCCTGGCATGTATGTGATGTAGATGAAAAGATGAATATGCAAAAGGGTATCCTAATAGATAAGAGAGCCAAACAAAATCACCAACAATGCCTATTTCCCAGGTTTTCACCGTTTCTTTTTATTGCACCTTTTTCCTAATTTTATGATTTACTTGTTGTTACCAAGATGCCTATTTGCTAGGTTTTCATCAAGGCAATGATTTTTCTTCTTTTCTTCTTATTTGTATTTTTGCTCTTTTTGATTTTTTTGTATTTTTTCTCTTTTTGATTTTTTTGTATTTTTTTAGGACTTTTTATATTGTTTTTGATATTTTTAGGCATAGAACTTATTTAGATGTATGTTGTTGGTTGGATCTTCAAATAGGTCCCCTTCTACTATTGTCAACTGATATGCCCCCGATTCATATGTTGCGATGATTACAAACGGGCCCAACCAATTAGGTTTGAATTTGCCTTTCTTTTCCCGATCCTGTTGATTTCGGGGATTTTCTTTGAGAACCAAGTCACCCACTTAAAAATTTTGTGGTTTGACTCTATGATTGTAGCTGCGGGACATAATCTTTTGATATCCCTTCAAATGATTAACTGCAATTTGACATTGTTCATCAAGCAGTTCCAGCTCTTGCAACCTTGATACTCTGTAGTCTTCATCATTGATTAACCCCTTAAGTGATACTCAAAGTGAAGGAATCTCAACTTCCAGTGGTAAAATAGCTTCTACTCCATAAACCAAAGCATAAGGAGTAGCACCCGTTGGTGTGCGAATGCTTGTTCTATAGGCCCATAATGTTGGATTCAATTGGACATGCCAATCACGACCTGCTTCATTCACTATTTTCTTCAAAATATTTAAAATTGTTTTATTTGAAGCTTCAGCTTGACCATTCCTTTGCGGATAGTAAGGTGTAGAGAACCTGTGTTGGATGTGAAATCTTTCACATAGCTCATCAACATCCTGATTTTTAAAGGGTCTTCCATTGTATGTGATAATGGAGTTGGGAAAACCATATCTGCAAATGATATAATTTAAAATGAATGAAGAGATTTGTTTTCCTGTAACAGTTGTTAGGGGAACAACTTCAATCCACTTATTGAAGTACTCAGTGGCTATAATGATGAATTTATGTCCATTTGAAGATGATGGGTGTATCTTGCCAACCAAGTCTAATCCCCACTAAGTGAAAGGCCATGTTGTGTTGAAGGGTTGTAATTCCTGAGCAGGAGCATGAATGAGATTCCCATGAATCTAAAATTTTGCACATTTCTTCACAAAGATGAATGATTCCTTCTCCATGGTCGGCCAATAGTAACCCAATCTCACAAGTTTCTTCACTAAAGTTAGTCCACTTGAGTGTGTTCCACAAATACCACCATGCACCTCGTGTAAATATTTTTCCAATTCATCACATTCGAGACATCTAAGGAGAGTACCATCCAGACCACACCGATATAAGACGTCAGCAATTAATGTGTAACGGGAGGGTTGACGGATGAAATTTCTTTTCTGATTCCTAGACAAATCTAAAGGTAAAACAGTATCCTTTAGGTAAGTGTAAATTTGGCCATATAGGGGAGAATCAGAATTGGTTAGGTGGCAAATGGTCTGAGTTTCCGGATTGTCATGGGCGAGAGAAAACAATTGTTCCACCAGGAAATCATACCTTGTTTGATTCTCTATCAATTGGAGTAGAGATGCTATTGTAGCCATTGTGTCAGTTGCTTTATTATCAATATGTGGAATTTGTATGAACTTGATATCCATAAAGTATTTCTTGAAATCATCCACTATATTTTTGTAAGGTACCAACTTGTCATCCTTAGTGTGATATTCATCATTGATTTGATTTATAACAAGTTGTGAATCACCAAAAACTTGAAGTTCTGTGATTTTCCAATCCACTGCAATTTTCATGCCAATTAATAATGCCTCATACTCAGCTATGTTGTTTGTGCAAGGAAACATTAGTCGGTAAGACTTTGGAATTGTATGTCCTTGAGGTGTAATAAAAAGAATCCCTGCTCCTGAACCATGTTGAGTGTATGAACCATCAAAGTAGAGTGCCCATGACTACTTGATAACGGTTGTGAATATATCGGCATCAGGAAAATCAATGTGTACTGGGTGTTTCGCTGGCATTGGTGCTTTTTCTAATTGATCCGCAATTACCTATCCCTTTATAGCTTTGTGATCCACATAATGAATGTCAAATTCGCTCAAGATCATGACCCATTTAGCCAACTTGCCAGTTAGGGTTGCCTTATTTAGAAGATATTTAAGTGGATCAATCTTAGCCATAAGCTTTATTGTATGTGCTAGCATTTAGTGTCATAACTTTTGAGAAGTGAACACCACCGCTAAGCAAGCTTTTTCAATGAATGTGTAATTTAGCTCATGACTTGTCAATGTTCGACTAATATAATAAATGGCTTGCTCCTTTCCTGAGTTGTCTTCCTGTGCCAATAATGCTCCTAAAGACACTTCCGTAGCAGAAATATATATTATAAGTGGTTTACCTTCCACTGGTGGAATCAATACTGGTGGATTCATGAGATACTGCTTTATCTGATCAAACACTGCATCACACTTGTCCTCCCATTTAAATGGAATATTTTTGTGTAGTAGATGAGTGAATTGTAGACTTTTATCTGCCATTTGGACAATGAATCTTCGGATGGATTGTAATCGTCCCTACAAAGAGTGTAATTGAATAATGTTCTTTGGTGGTGGCATATCAAGAATTGCTTGTACCTTAGCTGGATCCACCTCAATTCCCTTTTCTGATACAATGTAATCTAGTAACTTTCCAAATTTCACTCCAAAGACACATTTCTTTGGGTTAAGTCCTACATTGAATTTTTCCATTCTTTTGAAAATCTTAGATAAGATATCTATGTGTCCTCTTGTGTTAGATTTGGCAAGGAGATCATCGACATAATCTTCCATCAATGTATGCATCATATCATGAAAAACCATTGTCATTGCACGTTGGTATGTAGCTCCTGCGTTTTTCAACCCAAATGGCATTATGTTCCAGCAATAGGTACCCCAAGGACATGTGAATGCTATTTTATCCTAATCCTCTGGTGCAATCTTCATCTGGTTGTATCTTGAAAATCCATCCATTAATGAGTACATTGCATGCCCAGCCATCAAATCAACAATCATATCTATATTGGGTAGAGGAAAGTCATCTTTAGGACATGCTTTGTTCAAATCTCTGAAATCTGTACAAAGTCTAATCCTTCCATCTGGCTTTGAAATAGGTACGATATTGGAGATCCATTCTGCATAGTCAATAGATCAAATGAATCCAACATCTAAAAGCTTCTTCAATTCCTCTTTAACCAATAATGAAACATGTGGATGCATTTTTTTGAGTTTTTGTTTTACATGTTTTCCCCCCCACATAATAGATAGGTGATGCATGATGAGATCTGGATCCAATCTAGACATATCCGTGTAGGACCATGCAAAACTGATTTGATTGTTCTTTAGAAATTTTGTGAATCTAGGAATTTCCTCTTCTGTTAGAGATGCGGCCAATTGCAAGACTTTAGGATTTTCTACAGTACCTATATTGAGTGCCTCTGTTGGTTCAATTAAGATAGAAGACCTTTCCTGGTAATGTTCCAGGAGAGTGTCAAGTTTCTTATCCTCTAGTGCCTTTGGAAGGTTTTCACCATTGGATACACTTTTTATTTTTCTCTTTTCTCTATCTAATACTAGCTTTGTTAGGTTTTCACCATTAGATCTTTCTTTTATGTTATTTATTTCATAGCTAAGAAACTTGGCACTTTCCTATCGAAAAATCTGATCTTGTTATTCCCTAGTGGAACTTGTTTCTAGTTGGGATGAACAAAGGAATTTTATAATGGTTTCATCATTTGGAAAGGTTGGACATCAATAGGTGCGACTTGTTCCCGATCAATAAGTTTAGGATGGACCAAAGGAAATGGATCATTGGGATCCAAAGGAAATGGATCATTGGGATGAGTAAGGTCACTGGCCATTAGAGTCATGATACTATTATTAACGTAATTATAGGGGAGATCTAGGATGGTATTCTCCTATGGATTATCTGTCTCACTTTGAATCGAATCAGTTTCACTTGAATCATGATCTCTTTTCAGAATGTAATCAAGTGGAGGCCTTGAGATTCCCCCTTGTAAGAATGCGAGTGTGAATTTATGTATGATATCCACCCTTTTCTCTGAGATGACAGTATCATCAGAGAAGTCATCCCACTCATACTCATTGGAGTCTATGTTAGAATTATTTGCTTGAATTCTCAGGACCGTTTTAGCTAAATCCTCTTTAGACATTGTTTGTATCACTTCTTCCTTTCTATCTTCACCATATCCTAACCCAGTTTTATAATTTGGGTGCATTGTCTTCAGTTGAATAGGTTCAATGATACCCTCTTTTCTTTTACCTATAGGGCCATTTCCTTCATAACCCATTTGTTGCATGATAGCATAGCCTTTTCCATATTGTTATGTAGGCAACTTGATAGGTTGTACGAATTCTTCTTCATCTTTATAGAGGCAATCAAGGATAGCTCTATCTTCCATTTCATTTTCTTTGATAAACACTCCATTAAAATTGGTAACAAGAACTGAAGCTGAGGCCAAAGCTAATGTAGCCTACTGTACGAATGTCGATGGTTGACCATAGGATCTTGGAGATAGGGGTAAATCAGAAAGAGATAAAGAATATTCTCCTACTCCATTATCTTTCAATTTTATCTTGGCGCCAAAATTACTTATCATTTCCCTTGCTTGGTCATTGTACTTTGAGGTAGAGATGGCCAAGGCTTCTCTATTATGTGGAACGAGTGTGTTCTGAGTTGCTCTTAGGTTAGACCAAGTTTGACTGCTAATGTAATCAACAGGTATTGTTACTTGCTGTCCATCATATGGGAACTTTAAGCATTGATGATAAGTAGATGGAACAAATTGTATGTCATGGATCCATGGACGACCCGAGAGTATGTTATAAGTTAGATCCTGATCTAGAACCCGACAAAAGGTATTCTTCACAACAGGTCCCACTCTGATTGGTAGCATGATGAGGCCCTTGGAAGTCCTTTCCTCATCATCATATGCCTTGATTGTAATCTTCCTTCATGGATCTATAGATTCTTTAGAAGAGCCCAAAGCTAGGACTAAATTCAAAGTACAAATATTTAATCCAGCTCCCCCATTTATTAGGACACGTCTACTGCGAGCTTTGTGAACCATGACCTCTAAGTAGAGTGATGAATTATGTGGATGGGTTATGGATGAGTCATCCTTTTCAGTAAAGTATAAACATGTGGATGGGGACAAGTGTCCCACCATGGCTTGAAATTTATTGATATCTAGATCAGGGGATATAGTTGTATCAGCAAGTGCCTTTTCCGAAATGTCCTTATGTGTAGGTGACAATTTTAAAAGCTCCAATATAGAAATTTGGGCTGATGTTTTTCATAGTTGATCAACCAAATTGTACTCATTTGGAGGGGGAATTGTTGCTTTAGATGAGCTTCCTTTGAAAATGATTTTAGCTTGTCCCCATGTCGTAGAATTGACCTCTCGATACTCTTTCTTACCTTTGATTCAGATAGCATTGATTTTTTGATCGTCAGTATAAATATGATTGATAATGGTGCCGTGGACATAATTAACATTATTGCCCTTGTCACCTAAAGATTCCCCTTTTTGATAATTAGGGAGAGGGTCCTTGAATGCTTGATGGTTATCATTGACATTATGTCCCTCAACTATGATGGTACGGTTATCAATCAGATCTTGAACAATATTCTTTAACCCTTGGAAAATGTTTGTCTTATGAATTTTACACTTGTGATAATCACAAAAGTGTGAGTCATTCCATGATGGTGGTTTAACTCGAGGCTCATAGTCTCTTTGTGGTGGCAATGTAATAGCATTTTGATTCAATAATTCTTTGAGAATGGATTCCAAATATTGGCCCAAGGGAGTAAAACTCCTTCGATTCGAAAAATATGAAGACCTGGGCATATTTGAGTTTTGATTATTGCCAAAATTATTTCCATAATTATTAGTCACATTCACTTGATTGGAAACATTACCTTAGGTACTAGAATTTCCAGCATTATTGCTACGTTGAACACCTGACACATTAAGGATGGTAGGATTCACCTTCACGTTGTTAGCATCTACCACCCCATCATTCACAACATTTTTATTTTGAGTCCAAAATCGTGACTTGTCATTGTTGTTATCATTGTTGTTGTTGTTGTACGAATTTGAACCTTCCTTATCAATTTTCAGAACCCCACGCTTGACCAAAGCACCTTCAATAGTAATCACATTTTCAATCAATTTTTTGAATGATTGAGGACAGTGAAGGTTTAGTCTGTAACTCATCTCCTGATTTAGACTATTGATAAAGATCTCCATCTTTTCTATTTCAGGAACAGGATGGGAGTATCTAGCAAACACCCTTCTCCACCTTTGCAAAAATGTAGTGAAAGATTCCCCTACTTTTTGTTTCACCTTACAAAGATCAAGCATGGCTATCTGGTGTTGGATGTTGTAGGAGTAATGTGATATGAATTTATTTATTAACTCCTCAAAGGTTTTGATGGGGGGAGTGATTTTTGAAATCCATTCCATGGATTGTCCACCCAGACTTCGTGGAAACAATCACATTAAGTAGGTATCTTCATGAGCAAATTCTAAGCTCATTTTTTAAAAATCCCTCACATGTTTAATGGGGTCAGTTTTCCCATTATACCTATCAAATTTGGGGATTGCACAATGTTTTGGAAAAGGAAAAATTCGAAGTCTCCTATCAATCGGATAAGGACATATGTCATCCAAAACATACTTCTTTGTTGCACCTCCTTGCATTTCCTTTATTTTCCCTTGTAATTATTTTATTTGTTGAGTAAGGGCACTAAATTCATTAAGAGGATTTTCAGGATCTTCTTTAATTCCTTCCATGTCAAAATCAATAGGTAACTTAGCTCCTTGATTAGCTAATGAAAGGAAATATCTTTCCTTGTTCCACTCTAAAATCCTTTCCATAGAAGTATGGAATTGGGGATCCTGCTCTGCTTCTTGGAGCTTTTCTTCTGTTATCTCTTCAAAATGAAAGGGATTCTCTTCCCTATCACTATTATCACCCATTTCGCTTACTGTACTTTCCCTTTCATCTCTTTCTATGTGCTTTTGAGATCTTGTGACAACAGGCATAAGCTTTGCCCAAATTCTACTAACTTTTAATCAAAAGAATGAAAATAGTGCAATTTTGATGGATATGAAAGTCAGGATAGAATGAAGATTCTATGAATTTAAAAGATTTTTAATTTTTAGTTCATGATTCCCTAATTGAAAGGATGAAAATCCTATTTGCGGGAATTAAACCAAAAATAAAAAATAAGGATGATTTTGCACTTTGTGAGGTTTTGATTATAGCTTTGTAAAAAGATGGATTGGGATAAATGCCTAATGTGCTTGAGTTCTCTATTGCAGAATTTGATTGGGATGAGTAGCATACGTAATTGTAGGTTGGGGAATATAAGAAGAACGAATACGCTGACTGTGGTTGTGCCTTTGAGAAAGGGCTCTTCTTTGAAAGAAGGCTTGTGAGTATAAAGGTTCTACAACATAATCGTCAGTGAAGCCTCTAACATAGTCGTGATATCGATGAATAAAGGTCCTGTGTTCAAGCAAGACCTTTCGAATTTGGTAGAGAAATTTCCTTTTCCTCAATAACTTCTTATAACTGAGAGATTTCTTTGGCTTTTTGATCTTTCTTTCTAGAGACTTTTTAACAAAATTTGTAGACTTCCAAACTCTGAGCATGGAAAAGACTAAATTGAGAAGATTGATTTCTGAATGTCAGAAAAAATGTCTAGTCTCAGATGAATGAATGCACCAAAATAGACTACCTATGCGCTAGAACAGTCCATGGATGCTTCAAATCAGTCCATGGATGCACCGAAATAGACCAGGGATGCGCTAAAACATTTGTTTAAACTTCTGAGACAGACATGTTTGGAAAATTTCATAATTTTGGATGGTCTTAATCTGATTTAAATGTGAAAAACATAGCATACAATAGCAGACAATTATTTTGTTAATTCTAGAAGCTAAACAAAGATTGTATGTTCTTGAAATTTTCACAAGTTTTGAACAAAATAAACACTTCAATCAGACTCACTCTTAATTTTTCAAGAGGTCATCATAACATCCACAACCCACATCTTAAAATCATGTCGACTCACATAGCCATGTCACCCCCTAGAGGGCACCCATGTTTTTGTCTTTCCTAGGTGTGTACTCAAGGTGACAGAAGTGGATATCAAATCCCCTTAGCAAATAGTCTGTGGTGATTATATGGTGAGTGTCTTGGGGGCAGATTCTTCCCTCCCCTTGCACTATATTTATTATGATGTTTGGCAACTGACATGGTTGGCTTCTACACTATGGTTTTTAGTAAGGATATCCGTTTAGTGTGGCAATAGATAGACTCCCTCGAGAGACCTCCCAACCTTTAGAACAAAGGTTTTGGGGATGGTTATCTTGCACACTACTGTCAAGTTGGATTTTCATCAACAACTTGCTTTTGATTAAAGTGGGTTGGAAACCTTGGCTTTAGGTGTTCCCACTTAGGTCGTTCCTCTTGGGTGAGTACTTTTTCCCACAAGAGCAGGCCTTCTAAAGGATGTAATGAAGCATGAAATTGCAGAAAAGAAAAGGTAAGTCTGGCGTTCTGATCACCCAATTAAGGGGAGAGCATAAACCTATTACCCACAATCACAATAGACAAAAATGGTTCAATTTTAAATCCCAAATTGACAATTCTCTACACTAAGTGAAGATCTTGCTTCACAATAGGCATGGGATTCATTTTAACCAAAAGAAATTTAAAGTTTGGTGACTATCCTAGGATTGGTTAATTCAGATTTAAATGTCTATCCTAGGATTGCTTCATTCAATTAAAATAAATTTGAAAAATCCTGTCTGCAGATGGCGTCGAAATCAGATTTTAAAATTTTTACAACCATATGCGCCAAAACAGGCCATCTATGCACCAAAACAGTCTATGGATGCATCAAAATATCTCATATGGATGCACCAAAATAGGTCATCTATCTGCAAAAATAGGCCATTGATGCGCTGAAATAGTTAATGGATGCACCGAAAGATCTCATCGATGCGCTGAAACAATCCTCGTATGTGCTAAACTGAGACTCATATGCACCAAAATGCGATTTTAGTCTATCACCTGCCAGAAAAATCCGCAAAAAGAAATATTAAATGTGAGGCTTGGCCCCATGGTGGGCACCAAAAATGTGTACATTAGAATGTGTAAATCAAAAGAAAAATAAACTAATATAGCAATGAAACATTAGATTGAAGGAACTAAATTAAAGAAATACAAAAAAAAACTCTAAACACAGGCAGCTTCTTAAAATTCATCCCATTGTCCTCTATCTCCAAGGATTCATCTTAAGATGCTAGCTCTCAGTTGTTTTAAGCAGCAGCTTGTAGAATGGCAGCTTGAGAGAATGAGATTGATTGAAAATGCATGTGCATCACTATATGCTTTAAGCTATGAAATTGAAATGCTAAAATGCTAATTATGCTAATATGCTGGTTCGAATACAACTATAGTAATCATGTATGAAATCTAGGATGAAATCTACTTACCGAATGATTGTATTTATAGATTTTCGAGAGGCAAAAACCTAGTTGGTGGAGATCGACGGTTATAATTCAAACTTGCTAGAATGAACGGCGTGAGATCAAGAGGTTGAGAGAAAGATGGAAGGTTGAGAAGAAAGTGGAAGAATGTTTTCAACCGACAAAACCATCCTCATTCAAAAATGGAAATAAACATGGAATTTATTTCCTTATTTATGAAAATTTGTTGAAGTTGAGGATAATTATGTGTGACATGTGCAAATGAAAGTTTCCATAATTTAAATAATTACTATTTTAATTATGTGTGAGAAGTGAAAGAAAAATGAGTTAATTAAATAGTTACCATATTTAATTATGTGAGAGGTAAAATAGAAGAATATTCCATAATTCAAATTTAAACATTCAAAATGATTAGAATCAAAATGATAATTGAATAAATAAATTATTGAAATTTATTTAGTTTAAAGTAGCAATAATTAAATAAACTTATTTATTTAATTTAACTAGAAGAATTAGAAAATGAACAATATAAATAAATAATTAAATTTATTTATATGTAGATGACTTTAGAATATTAATTAAATAATTCATATTTAATTAATTAGCAGTTTGAAAAACCATGACCATTTTTAGATGTGCACACCAACCTATCCATTTAACGAGTCAATAAAGTTTCAAAATTGATCTTCAACTAGAGCTTCACAATTGTGTCATTTTCACTCCCATCCAAGTTACGCAACTAACAGATTGACAACTCTATTGGGGAGTAGCCTAGTTAATTTTGAATCCAAGCCTTTTCTTTACACAGTCATAAAATTTCACCTTCACATAATTGAGTAAGGGGTTCCACTAGGGATAAACCAAGAATAATCTCATCCATACCTCAACAATAAACTATTACCATTTTCTCACTTTTGAAAAAGTGAGTGGTGACTCTACCAAATTTTATAATAATTGCATGAGTGATAGATTGAATATCATATCAGAAAGATTAGATTTTAGGCATCAAAGTATTACAATCTCACCCAAAATGGATGATAGGAGATCTCTCCATGAGGGAAGCCCAAAGAAAAAAATGGGTCCCCCCCTTCAAAAACCCATACTACTAAGAATGGAGCAAAATCAAATCAATTGGAGGTCACACAAAAATACCCATAGTGATCAAGAAAATACATCAAAATAAAATTTCACAACACACAATAGTTTTATTCCTTTGCATGGATCAGGATGTCACAATAATGATGGGTTTTTGTCAAGACATTTCCATACCTATCATAAACAAAATAACTTAAGTTATATTGTTGTCCATTTTAAATTTGATGCCCGAAAAATTAGTGAATTCAATACCTATACAAAAGAAGAAAGGGTACAAAACCAAAGAGAGCACGATTATAGAATGATACTTCAACAGGATGAAGAAGAGCAATTTGGATCCATGGATAAAATGACCCCTATAGAAACTAATGTTGGTTTTACCACAAAAAAGCTAACAAGTCAATATTTAGAGTAGGAAATAGAAGAACTAAGAGAGGAAGTTAGGAGGAAGGAATTGTTAAAATTTAAAGAGAATTTGAATCAATAGTTTCTCCAAATCAAGGCTCAGCCTAAAACAAATGGATCAAAGTATATACCTCCCCATAAGTAGGGAGGGAATAAAAACACAACTAACTCATAAGGGGTCATACCAAAACAAAAGTGGCCTTGAGGCTTTGAAAGCATCTCACAATGCAGTAGGAAATCAAAGCAACACAAACTATGTGCAAAAAAATATTCCACAAAAAACCCCACAACCACAAAATGTCCCTACCACTTCCCAACCCATGGCTAACACATATCCACCTCCTAGTCAATAGTATGTCCCACCTTACCAACACCATATACCTCAGAAAAATGTGCAAGGTAATGTATACCATCACCAAAATACACAACAACATGTACCTCACCATCAGTACCAACAAGGACCTCAGTATCAACAACAACCTAACCAAAATCCTTTCCAACAAGGACCTTTAAATATAAATAGATATATACAATTGGATTTATAAATATATCATATTTGCCCAGACCCAATTAGTAATTATTTGAGAAATGAAATCCCAAAATTCTCTCGGAGTCAAGCAATTTTAGTAGAAGAACATATAAGAAATTTTGAAATAGTCATGGGTGCCTATTATATAGAATATGAATATGTCTTCAAGAAGTTATTTATGCTATCCCTAATTGAAGATGCAAGGGATTAGTACAAGAAATTTCTTGATGCTTTGATTAGTTCTTTAGCAGATTTTAAGGACCAATTCAAGGAATAGTATGGAAGTCATTATGACCCAAATTTTGTTGTGCATGAATTAACAAGCATCCAAAAGCATCATAATGAATCATTGGTTTATTTCAACAATAGGTTCTCAAAGCTATGCAACAAAATCTCACTTGGATGAAAGCCCCTAGATGGTATGGCCTTAACCCTTTACCTAAAAGCCTTTGATCCTAAAAATGGGTATGAACTCAAAAATAGAGATCCCACTACCCTTGTAGAAGCCCAAAAGGTCATTGTGAACATTGAAAATAGTAGAAAAGCTATTGGGAAGCTAAGCAAAAGGGATAATTTCAGAATCTTGAAGAGTTCCAATAAACATCAAACCAAGAAGGCAAACTATTATAGGAATGAAAGTCCTAGACTACATGATATTCCCCTACAACACTAATTGGAAGGATGGGAGACTCGTGGATAACAACCAAAAACATAATTATAGTAAGTACGCCCTTGACCCTTTGAAGAAACATGGGACACACCTGGTAGAAAATAATCCATGGTTCTTAGTGTGCAATCCACCACATTTTCTTGAATATTGTGTAGTGGCACAATCACTACAAGAAAATGGAATATCTTATGATCAGTAGAGGGATGATCATACCATAAATATGCTAGGGATGAGACCCCATAAATTGATAAAGAATACTCATCTTCTGAAGAGGATGGGTTTGAATATGATTGAGTGATCATAAATACAATGTCAACATGGGTCAACAGGAGATATTTTCTAATGAAGAAGATGATAATGAATAAATTGATTATACGTCCAAATAAAGCCACAATTCTAGCTAAGAAAACCAACTAAAGAAGAGAAAAAATCTCTTACAATAGCTATTGTGGTGCAGGAAAGAAACAACTACAACTTGAGTAACATAACTATAAATACAGACCAAGGGAGACCAAGGAGCTTGTTCATAAAGGATCAAAAGCATAGAAAGGATACTTTGGATAAACAAAAGAAAGTTGAAAAGGAAAAATCTCAAAAAAATATACCCAAAGAAATGAAAAAAAATGAGCAGAGTAAGAAAAAGTACAATGATAAACTGCAAGTTGAGGAAAATAAATCCACCAAGATAGAGAAGACTGAACAAATAGTGATCACCCCCTCATTTGACATAGCACAAGAATTGTCTCAGATCAAGATGCCAGTTCCATTACTGGAGATGATGAGAGTGGATGAATATATAGATAATGCCCTCAAATTGATCTCTAATATACCCAACAATCAAGAGAATCAAAATAAAGAAAGGTAAATAATGTTGAAAAAAATATCATAAAGACACTGGAAGTTTATCTTGGTGATACTTTAACAAAGAATCCCTCTTAGATAGACCCATTTTACACAACACTATTGATTAATAGTAAACTGGTAAGGAATTCCATGATCAACTTAGGAGTTGCAATAAACACCATGTCAATGGTTGTTATGAAATATTTGGGCCTATGGGTGGATACAACGTATGGGAAATTCTATGAAATGGACAATAAGTCTACCCTGGTCATTGGAGTCATATGGGACGTAGAGCTAAAGTTGGATGCATACCCTAAAGCCACCTACAAGACTGATATCACCATTGTAAACAATCCATACTATGGTATGTTGTTATCCAAAGAATGGATTGCTACAGTTGGAGGAAATGCTCAATTAGATCTATCATATGTAGCAATACCAGTAAATGGAAAAGAGGTCAACTTATATAGGGAGCCAAGATCTAAGCATGTTATAGAACATTTTGACCCAAATAAAATGATTTTTTTTTTTTATGTGGATCTTGGGAGCTTCAGAATTAAAAAATCACAACCTGAGTTACAAAACATAGAACCAATAATTAAAGAATCTCATCTTGATGAGAATGGTGTGTGGTAGATGTATTTCGATGGTTCTTGCAGCAAGGGTGAAAATGGGGCAAGAATAGTGTTTATTTCACCAACTGGAAAAACATTCAAGTACTCATTTATATTAACATTTGAGTGCACCAACAATATAGCCAAATATGAGGCATTGTTGTTAGGCTTAAATATTTCCACAAGGTATGACATCAAGTTGCTAGTAGTGTATGGATACTCTGAAGTAATTATCTCACAAATCAGAACAAAGTGTTCATTAAAAAACAATAGGCTAAAACAATACAAAAATATGGTTTGGGACACTATTGCACTCTTTGATGCACTCTCAATAAATTGGATAGAAAGATCAAAAAACATCATGGAAGATTTCTTAGCAAATGTAGCTCTGAAGAAGGATGATATCACACTGCCAGGGATATCAGAGGTGGAATTCAAAAATAGACAAGAAATTCCCAATAAAATCTATAATTGGCAAGTGTACAATGATGATAAGGACTTGATTAAGTTTCGTCATGGCATCGATCTGTGTGAATCTTGTGAAATTGATTTCAATGCACTTTTGGAGGAAGTAGATGGTTAAGAAACTATCTTTAGGCAAGAGGTTGTGCAACTTAAAATAAACAAAATACCAAAAGGTCTTGTAGCCTTGGAGAGAGTATTTGATGGGAACGATAGGTTTAATTTGAAACCTACACCTATCAAGCATGAAGACATTGAGGAAATAAATCTTGGGATAGAAATGGCTCCTAAAAGGGCGTATATTGGAAAAAGAATCAACCCTAAAGTTAGAGAGATGTTTATATGCATGCTCAAAAAATATAAGCATGTGTTTGCTTGGTCCTATGACGATTTGAAAGCATATAGAGAGGACGTATTCCAACATGAAATACCATTGAAGCCTAATGCTAAACTATTCAGATAGAAGAAGAGGCCCATAAATCCCACATTAGCACTAAAGATGAAGGAAGAGATCATGAAACTCAAAGATGGTGGTACTATCAAGCCAATTCGACACTCTTCTTGGGTCTCAAATTTGGTACCTGTAAGGAAGAAAAATGGAGACATAAGGTTGTGTGTGGATTTCAAAAATTTGAATATCTCATCACTCAAAGACAATTATCCTCTTCCAAAACATGGAAGCAATGCTATAAAAAGTGACATGATGTGAATTGTTGTCTATGATGGACAACTTCTTAGGGTATAACCAAGTGAAGGTTAAGGAGCCAGAACAGTACAAAACTGATTTCACCACACCTTGGGGTACATATGTTTATGTGAGAATGCCTTTTGGCCTCACTAATGTTGGAGCAACATTTCAAAGGGATATGGGTATAGCCTTTTTCAACCTGATCAATGCTATAATGGTGGTCTATCAAGATGATCTGACAACATATTCCAAAAGGGTAGAGGACCATTGTGCACACCTGAAAAAAAATTGTATCAGAGCATTAGAATATGGCATCTCCTTAAACCCAAAGAAATTTCATTTTCTTGTAACAAAAGGAAAATTTTTGGGACATATAGTCCCAAAGGATGGAGTGATGATTGATCTTGAATGAGTGGAAGCTATTGAAAAAAGTCCCATTTGAAAGACTATAAAAGCCATCTAATCCTTCTTTGGATAAATTAATTTTGTCAAGAGATTCATTTCAAATTTTGTTGAGATTGTTAAACCAATCTCAAAGATGTTGAAGAAAGGTTCAAATATTGACTAGATAGAAGAATCCATTGACACATTTGTGTCAACTAAGAGAGAAATTAAGGAGGCCCTTGAATTGAGGTCACTATATTTTGATAAGCCATTTCAAATCTTCTCCTTTGCATCATTCCATACAGTTGCAGATGTAATGTTATAGAAGAATAATGAAGGGTATGAACAACCTATCTCATTGTTTAGTAAATCCCTTCAAGGGGAATAATTGAAGTATGATCACTGAAAAACAATCATACACCCTAGTAAAAGTAGTCAAGGAATTTAGGCCTTACTTGGTGGGGCAAAAGTAATTGCATATATACCAAATGTGTAGTGAAGGATGTTTTTTCACAAATAGAGGTGACTGGGAGAATATGTCGATGGATAATTTGAATTCAGGAGTTTAATATTGATATTCAATTCACCAGACTAGGGAGGGGGAAAGGACTAGAAAAAATGATGGTTGAATCCAATTTGGAAGTAGCACAGGTTTGCAATGTGGAAGGAGAAGAAAAGTGGATATCAAGCATTAAAAATATGCCCTGGTACACAAATATAGCATACTATCTTAAACATATGAAGTGTTTTGAAGGCCTAAATGACAATCAGAAAAGGACCTTAAAACTTCAGGTGTTAAAATATATTTTTGTGAATGGAGACCTATATTGGAAGAACAAGGATGGTATTTTATTGCTATGCTTAGATGAGACACAAGAAAAGTATATATTAAAGTAAATGCATAAAGGTGTGTGTGGAGGTCACTTCTTAGAAAAAACCACTTCCCATAAGATATTGAGAACGGGCTACTATTTTCCTAATGTCTTTAATGATGCTAAAAGATATGTGAGGTAATGTGAAGAATTCCAAAGGTTTTCTGGTAAACCAAATTATAGGGGAGCCTTACCATTGAGACCAATGAAAATTGAAGCCACTTTTCGTCAATGGGGAATTGAATTTATAGGAGAGATTATAGATAAGTCTAGTGGTGGACACAAATGGATTTTGGCTGCCATTTCTTATTTTACAAAATGGATAGAAGAAATACCAACAAAGCAAGTCACTAGTAAGGTTATGATTAACTTCCTATTAGAGAATATCATCAATATATTTGGGGTTCCTATGAGGCTCATCACAGATAATGGCATGTGCTTTAGATCAAACGAATTTAATACATTTTGTGAGTCCTATGGAATAATAATTTCATATGCTTCACCATACCATCCTCAATCAAATGGGTAGGAAGAATCTAGTAATAAAATTATTATAAAGATAATCAAAATAATGATAGATAGTAACAAGAAAGCATGGGATTATAGGTTCAGATTGGCTCTATGGGAAAAAAGAATCACTGTGAAAAGGGCTACTAGAAAATATCCATTTGAGTTAATATATGTGATGCAGAAGCATCCTTGGTTCTTGGCAATCTTGCATCAACCAAAAATATTTTTTTTAGTTTTGTTCTTGTTTAGTTCTTGTTCTAGTTTGATCTGGTGTTTCTGCATGTTTTCTCGCTAGATCTTGCGTACCTAGGATTTCATTTTCCACATGTTTAATTGTTGTATTCCAAGTTTTCAGCTCATTTGGATCTTTTTCCGGCAAGTTATCATTTTTGGAGTACATGACATTTTTTGGACTCACCCCGGATTATCTTCATAACCTAATAGCTAGTTGGATCGATCTCAAATCTTTTCCATGACTTGTGTATCCTCATGGTGTGTTAATAATTGTTCTATGGACTATCCCAAACCTTAAACTTAGGTCCACACTTCATCTTCCGCATCTACCATGGATGAATTTCATATTTGAGGCCGACCTACTCTTGCACACATTACACTTTTCTTCTTGGAGATTGTAGCGATCTTTGGCTGACATGAAAGTTTCTTGACCAACGGATGTGATATAAAGCTAGTATTGAATCATTAGATTGGAAAAAAAAATTCTATCAAGGAAAATATGATGTATATAGATTTTGATCTATAAGATTTTCGCTTGCATGTATGAGCACTATACTTTGAGCATGTTGTAATCAAGCTTGTGTGTCGAATCTGTAAGCCCAGATGTGGAAAACTATTTGTAATCATGATTTGTGATAAATAGAATGTTTGCATTTTCATTTCCCTCCATAATTTGTCTTTCTTTTGTTATGTTACTCTTGCTGCATGATTCAAAATGTTCTCTTTGAGGACCCTCCTATCGTGATTGCACCAATATGGAGCCCAAGCTAGACTCCCAATACATAATCTCTTACCAATTTACAAATTCATTTTACAAGATATAGATGTCCCTGAACCTATGAAGGAGATGATGGAATAGTTGGCTAAATTGGATGAGGTTAGATCACAAGCACAAAATAAAAATGAGAAGATACAATTACAAATAAAGTACCTATTTGACAAAAGGATAGTAGATAGAAATTTTAAGTTAGATGATATGGTCCTTTATGTGGAATGCTAGAAACCAAGATAAGGGGAAGCATGAGAAATTTGAAGCATTATTGCTAGGTCCATTTATTACTAGTGGTAAAAGTGGGGAAGATTCATACTACTTATAGAATGTGGCCCGTGAAGATCAAGAATTTCTAGTGCATGGACAATTCCTCAAAAACTTCTTTTCTCAAAATCTAATATTATTTTCCATGCATAGTAGTTTACGGTTTTTTTTCTCTTTTCTTTCCTTTCAACCACCTTCACCCCTTGGTCTACATCCTAGAGATTAATTTTTGATTCTTGCAATGACCTCATATTCATTCATCCTTAATTGGAGCTACTATTAGGACTAGAAAAATCCACCCCAATTTTCCAAAAAAACATCCATTTTTGACCAAAATACCCCATCAACTAGCCTACCATTTTTAATTTTATCATTCAAAATATTCCATTTACCTACCCCACAACCATCACCTTAACAAAACTCACCTTCATCATCGTACCCATGTAACAAGAAATTCATGTCGATGAGACTTCATCATATCAATGGAAGTCATTTTAAGGTCCCTTTGGAGGAATGATAGAGCAAGACAACATGAATATTATCGAGCAAAGAATATCATATTGAGGGAAATTTTCTTAGTATCCCTTTGATAATCCAATTGAAGCCTTATCAAAGACACCTTGACATATTGGAGAAGAATGTTTTGGGGTCTCTTCAATAACCCAAAGAATAAACCACCAAGAGGCATAAATATTTTAATTACTTTGGTACAACTTTCAGGGAAAATACAACTCAACATCCAAGAAATAGAAAAACATCTCTTGGAAATGACTCATCAATGTATCTAAGTGACAATGAAATTTTGAAGGGACAATACACACCTAAAGAATCAAGGAAAATATGGAGTATCAAGATGAGTTATTTATGAGTCCCCTCGATATCATGTAAGAGATAAAGTTCATCGAAGAGAGGGAAATACATCGATCAGACAAGGAAATTTTCCTCTTTGATAAGGTGATGGAATTTATCACAAAAATTAACATCAAGAGGGTTTCGAAAGGACTTCGAAAGATCAGAATAATGTAATTCATAGTCCCACCAAAAAGGAAAAAATGTCAATTTAAAGAATGTTGGGAAGAGGGATCTATATCGGTGAGACCCAAACATCAATCCCTTCGACAACCCTAAAACAAATAAGAAAATTACTAATGCTGAGGACTCCATCAAAGGGAATAATACATATTGGAAGAACAATAATATTGGTCCCCTCGATGAAATGATAACACTTGCTACCTCAATGCGATAAACTTGTGAAAATATCAGAGTGATAAGGGGAGATTGAAGCAACTACTTACAACCAATCTTTTGAGAGGACATTGCAACATCGGGATTAAGCCATATGGAGTCTCTTCAAAATATCAAAGGAAATAAAGATGATATACCAGTAAGAAGGATATTGGGGAAAAAGGGAAATATCGGTGAGACTAGAAATTTTTCATCCCAATGAAGCAAAGGTGTTGACAAGACAATGACATGACAAAGAGACTATTTGGTGGTGACGATGAAAAATCAATGGCTCATATTTAAAAAAATTAATTTCACACTGGATGACATGAAATTGCCATTAATGAACTAGAGTTGAAGGCATTAAAAATAAAATCTCAAAAATATTTGGAAATCATTAAGCAAACAGAATAGAAAGAATCAGATTATAGCAATGGATGACTACTCCTGAACCAGGGAAAGCATTATCCAAGTAAGTACCCAGAAGCCTGAACTAAAATTTTTAGTATCTACAAATAGGTTTAGTTGTCGAAACATAGAAATAGGGTTTTTCTTCTGCAAATTCATATAATTGCATCTACTTCCAAAAACCCTAAAAATAAAAGAAAAAAATTAGAAGAATTGCATCTAAATTAGGACTTAATTTCAATCAATGTATGGGCTTTGGACAAAGGTCTAGGAGGAATGCACAATTAAACCCTCGGGTAGAGAAATTGGAGGATATAAACAAACAATTGGGTGACACATGGACCTTGACAAGGGGATACAACTTGCTCATATACCACCATAGAAAGATACACATACACCAAATAGTCTCCAATCCATGGAGACTTAATTTGGGGAAATTGGTGGTGCCCAATTTGTTCATCAATGTTGAATTGATCAAATCCCTTGCTAATAGATATGACCCACAAACTCGCATGATTAAATTGAAAAATGAGGCTTCCTTCATCCCTATTACAAGAGATTATATATCTATGGTGTTCCAACTAGACACCAGTATTGACATGAATTTTAGTATTAGGGATCTCCTAAACAAATATCATAACCTGAGCACTAGCTACAAGACGTGGAGATTGCCACTACATAGGCCCTGCGATGAGGGAAATCAGCTCAGAGTGTTCTCAAGGGAGGAATAGCCTCCATATTCTCTAACTTATTTGAGGAATATTACCAGTACATATTATTTTGTTTGCCAAGTTCTTGGCGTGGACACCCCCATATTTATGGAGATAGCGACAATGGTCCTAACAACTAATGTACAGAGGCAGGATGATCAGCCCCTCGATTACACCTAGTTCTTAGCCAAAGAAATTCACAATGACCTCATTTATATCAAAAACAAAGAGGAAGGCTTCCGATTAAAATACTATCCATTATTCATGCATCTAATTCTATACGAGGGACAAAATGAGAGAGTATGGAATGATTGTTTAAGGATAAGAGACTTAGATGAAGATGGAAGCATTAGATCGATGTAGATGTGGACTGCTATTTGGGACATTCGGTGTGTAATATTGCATTATTTTTACTTTGAGGAGTATTTTTTGAAACCTATATATAAGCTATTGGGTCATCCATGTGACTACAATCTATCACGTGAGATACAAAGGTTCTCAAGACCTAATGATAAAGATGAGAAAAGAAGGGTCAATCATAATTAGGGTGACTGGTATGCCTATAATGATTGCACAAAGATTAGAGTGTATGGGTTTGAAGGAGCACCATTTCTACTACCAAACACTTGTCCAAACCAAGATTGTGAGGCAATAGGCCTACTCGAATTTGATGCACCTTAAAAGTCATAAAAAGTAATCACTAATTCTTGGGACATTGTGGTTTAGATATTTTACCATGGTTGCTAAAAAGGGCTACGATTTAATTGATAAAAGGCTAGAACACTACAATTTTCCTAAAGGGAATACAAGTGAAAAGTTTGAAATTTTTATAAATAATGTCCAAAAAAGAAAAAAATTAAAAGGCCACCCTCACATACTTTTTGATAATGATGATTTAATAAGGAATGTTGACGAGCATCATGCCATGAGGAGAAGAAGCTTGTATAATAAAATGATGATGGAAGAATCCTAGAAAAAAGGGTAAAAATCCTTTATATGGAGGTGTCTATTTGGACATCGAAGATCCTATAAAAATATTGGATACCTTAGTTTTGCATGAAGCAGAGATAACTAGGGATGTGCCTCCTTGGGTATTCACAAAGAGAAGAAATGAAGGCATTGGAGAAATGCAGACTGAAAGTGAAACTCCTCTTTGTCATCTCTCTTTTCAGCCTACACCGAATATTAGTTTTTTTGTTGACACATCTATTGAAGAGCAAGAAGAAGTGGGGAGTGAAGATTAAGGCATGTAGGTAGTTAAACCTGTCATTGTGAATTATGAACCTCCAATGGAAAGGGACATTGTTGTGATGGAATCCCCAAATGATCTTTCTAATGATGTAATACATGCTTCTAGTAAGAAATTTTTTTATGATGATGATTTTTTCAAAACCTCTAAATTTATGGCATTTATTTATGAATATAAAGGAAAAATAGTTAGGGAAGGAATCAAGGATGTTACACCTCAGAAAGAGGGAGAAGCCTTCAAAAGGCTACAAGAAGAGGTGGATAGAGAAATGGATAACATTACTCCTTGGATGGCATATGACCTCAACCATTGTATTCAAATTTTTTTAAAGAATCCAAAATAAGAATATTCAGTTGAGTATACAAGGAGTGGAAAAAGTATATACTAGATAATGGTTCAAACCAGATAATGTAGCTTTATTGATATGGGCTTTATACCCACCAAATAAGAAACCTATAATCAATGATGAGCTTGATAAAGCATTCAACCACCTCCTTGTGAAATGAGTTGAAGAAACTAATCCTTTGGAGACTATAGACTTGAATGTCAAAGTTTCTTGGTTTAGTAAAGCCCAAATTGAGAAACTGGTGAAATACAATAAAATGTATATAACCAAAAATGAGAACTTGATGCAAGAGGTCGCCAGTTATAAAGACAAGCTTCCATCTTCTTCAAGTACCTACTCCCAATGGTTAGAAATTGATAATAGGGTGATAGAATCCATGGTTGAGACTACTTATTAGAAGCATAGAGCTAAAATATTCTAGAAAAGGAGTGATAAATTAGAGGTGGAAATAAAGTCCCTCAAGTTTAAAATGGTCTCAGAACTTATAAGGAAAATATTTGAGAAGATGCTTGGGAATGGTAACAAAGTATGGACAGTCCACAAAAAGCACATGTTTCTTACCAAGAGCATAAAAGGATACACCTTAGGATGATGGAGACAAAAGAATAATTTTCAACTAGGGAAAACATTTCTTACCAAGTGTTCAAACTTTACAATGAATTAATTGACAGGCATGAGAAGTTTCATACTATCTTGACACAAGAGCTTGGTGATTTTTACTAGCCCTTGGATATGGTAAATGTTTCTTAATTTCTTCGATGATGAAGGAGAGCTAAAAGAACGAAGAATTTGGGAAAATGAATTGGCTCAGCTATTACCAATGGCTCTTGACAAAATGAACAATGAGGCAATGGTAATGGAAAATACACATGTACAATTGGAACAAATCTTTACTTTAGAATTTGTTATGAAAGACATAGTTGCCAACGTAGATACATATGCTAGCCAAGACTACATTGATCATCTTTCCAAAATCAACATATTTATTTCTCGAGCAACATAGGGATCGAAATTATTATCAAAGTATCTCAAAATTAGATACATTATCATGGAGAGAGGGCCTTGAACAGATCTGAAGTTGTCACAACTGCCTCACAAAGAATAATGGACTGTGGTGTGTTATTATGGTTGTG
Organism: Sequoiadendron giganteum; assembly: GCA_007115665.2. Lineage (NCBI taxonomy): Eukaryota > Viridiplantae > Streptophyta > Pinopsida > Cupressales > Cupressaceae > Sequoiadendron > Sequoiadendron giganteum. Next base: position 81,923,284 of record CM021105.1, read on the forward strand.
GACTTCATCGTTATCTTTGTTAATTTCATGTGTTAATAATTTTAGTTTATGTTTATGTAAGAGAGGGAGACCACCCATGTTGAAGCCCCAGGTCATGAAGAGTTGAGAGTGGAAGGCTACCCTAACTTACCTCACTCTAAATGGATACTATGAAACAAGGGACGAGAATGATGAGGACTATAAATTACTTCTACCACTCTTCAGACAAGATCTTAGATTGGGCTAGGTGAGCTAGTTCTCGAATTCAATATTACACCTCAGACAACTCTCTACCCGAGTTTGAAAGCATGGTTTTGGGATGATAGTGCAGTGTGCTAGCATCTCTCAAGTGCATTGGCATCCATATGAACAAAGGAAAGGAAAGGAAATATGAACTGCTAGAAAATGAGTTGATGGCCTAGCTAGTTACTCCTAAATGAACAAAATAGAACTATGAAATATGACAAGTATAAGCGGAGATGATGAAGAAAATATAAGAAAGATAAAATAATGAAGAAAATCTCACCAAGGTGCCAATGCGCCAATTAGCTCCGAAAACACATCCTCTTGCACACAAGAAAGAGGGGAAATTTGTTGGGGTTGTATAGGGGTCTGCCTCAATCAGACCCTCATTTTGATGTTTCCACCTCCACAAACAACCAAATAGAAATGAGAGAGAAATATGTGATAAAGAAGTAAAGAAAGAAGGAATGAAAATAACACTACAAAATAGTAAAGAGCTACTCAACCAAATCACAAAGGAGAGGAGCAAAACGTTACCACCTCCACTAAGACCTCACTAGCCAATGGTGGAGGAAGAAGGCTTGAAAATTCACCAAAATCTTGACCATGATGAAGGGAGGTCTCACAAGACCTCAAGCACACACTACAATGGCTTGCTTCACACTTGCTTTATGGAGTTGATGGAGTGTTGAAGTGCTAAAAGTGATGGAAGTGCTTGAGAATTGCCAAGAGCTTGTGAAGAAGATGTTGAAGAGATTGCAAAAAGAGATGGCTTGAATGAAGAATGAATGAATTTGAAGGAGAAGAGGGAAGAATCTACCAGTTTTGGGGTTGGTTGGATGAAGAGGGATGTTACAAATCAACTCCAATAGAAAGTGTAACGCCTCTGCCAACTTCAGACACATGAATCTATTAGAGACATAAGCGCATCATGTAAATGTCTGGACACCGTACACGTGTCCCTGACAAATGTTATCCCACTAACACAACAGATAGATGCCAAGTGGAAGGAAAGCAGCCAGCTAAAGTGGAATTTCATCTTTAGATTTTTTTTTCTAAGGTGAGGATGTGTAAAAGGGGAATTTGCGTAAGGGGTGCAAATTTTCTCCTATACATTTTGCCCCCACTTTAGTTAGCACAAATACTGATGAATGCTTTGGTAAAGTAGATCAAAGATTTGGTAGGGTTAGAAATGTATACCTAAATTTTTGAGCAAGAAAACCATGATCTGGTGAGCACGAAAGTGTAGGATAGAAGAAAAGACTTCATAGCCCTGCAAAACTATGAAGTTGTACAAAGTACACCAAAGGCCCTCAGACTAACAATGGACAAATCCTATAGGATGAAAGAACCTTACAGGCCCATAGACTTGCAAGAAGGTATCCCTTAAGATCTCTCACATGAAGGAAACCCGAAGAAGTAAGTGTCTCATAGGCTTGCAGACTTGCAAGGAGGCAAACCCCAAGATCTCTCACATGAAGGAAGCCTTGTGAAGTATGCACCTTACAAGCCTGCAAACCTACAAGAGGATATCCCCCAAGATCTCTCACATGAAGGAAACCTAGATGAAATTACTCTATAGGCCCACGAACCTGCAAGGAGGTATCCCTCAAGATCTCTCACATGAAGGAAACCCTAAGAAGTAAGTGCCTCATAGACCTACAAGGAGGTGTCCCCCAAGATCTCTCACATGAAGGAAACCCAAAGGAAGGAGACTCTATAGAGTCATATTGGAAAGGGGCTTTATAGGTGCACCTACAGAGTGACATGTTTACCCACAGATAAATCATTTTGAAAACAAAGTGGCCACATAGGTGATCAAGCAGACAGTCACACAGACCGTCAATAAATTATACAAATTTCAAAAGGGTCCCTCAGGAAACTGGCATGAATAGGGGGTCCACTCAAGGGACGTGCTATTTGAAAGTGTGTAAGAGATTTTTTTTCTCAAATTGATTCACCATCAAGGAATCCCTTTAAAAGATGTTCACTTCATCAAGGAATTTGAAATGAAGATAGTGCCACCTCGTAATGGGAAGGTAAAAGTTGCTTCCACCTTGGAGGAAAGTTCTCAAGTTATTTCTTTGTGAACCTATGATGAAGGAAACACATTCTATTAGGGGTCCAAGTCGAGAATGTGATTTTCAAAAAGGTTTGAAAAGATTCTCAAGAAAATATTCGTTCGCAACAAATGTGCTTTCTGAAAATTAATTTTTTATAGAAAAGGAGTTGTCACGCATGAGAGGGACAACTCAAACAAAGAAGAGAGAAGGATAAAAAACCATAATAAGAGAAATAAACATGAACAAAGGGCACAAGGGTGATCTGATATTTCAGTGTTAGAACTGCTCATAACTATATATACAAGTATAATAGTGGTATATAGATGAGATGTCATCAACCCCCTACTATATCAAACTATGTGAGGAATGTACAAGAAGATAAAGTAAAAAAAAAAATTGTGTCAACATGGAAGGGAAGCCTAAATGCCCCCAATGCTTTGCATCATCCCTAATTTTCTAAAAATCAAGCACAAACATGGAAGAATGATGATATGTATAGAAGAAGGTTTACTACACAAAAATCACACCTGTACCCAAGCACCAAAAAGGGTGACAAGGGTCATCTAGGAACATATAGCACAATCATGGGGGGAACACATCAAGACACACACAATTCTAGTCTAAAGATAAAGAAGAGGTCTCCCCTTAACACTCATCGACCAAAATTTCATCCACTTCCCACTTTAGATCATCACAAGAGGAAGGAAGATGATCTCTCAATGGCGGAATATTAAGGGGAGGAGATTTTGACCCTCCCGCAACAAGGGATAAGGAAGGTGGCCTTGCAAGGTCTCTTGCACTCGACTCTTGTGGAGTTAGGATTAGCAATTTTTTGAAGATCATTGATAGGGCTAGAACTTCATCCAACAAGTTAAACATGCACTTCACTAGAGTACCATGTTGTACTTCCATGGATGGAGAAGGTTTTTCTCAAGATTCACGACTAGGCTCACCAAGTGACTCTGGAGCGGTGATGAACTCAAGGGAAGCCAAGGCGGGTTCCGTCACTAGGATGGAACAAGCTAGCACAAGACAACCTTTTTGAAGAAGGTGGGATCCTCTTATGTCCTCCATTTCTAGAAGGACCCACCTCTACTTTTGGTTTCATCGGGGGATGGGAACTCCCCACAAACTAGGCAAGAGGTGTAGAAGAAGAGGAGGAGAAAACCAAAGCAAACACCACTGAGGTATTCAACATATCTATGAGTTTTGGGAAAGGTGGGATGTCTAGAAGGGACATCAGTAGGGGTGGCTCAATTGAGGGAGCAATGAACACCTACACCTTCTTGGGGTCAGACACATTCATACTCACAGTGGGAGTTGGGAGTGATACAAAGCTTGATTGAATGGGAGAAGGGGGGAGAAGAGAGGAGGATACAATAGGAGGACCTAAAGCAAGGGAAATCATCTTGTCATCCTTTCTTTGCAAGGTGCTCTTCTCAGCTAGGAGAGCCTTTCGTCGGCTCTTGCATTCACATGCAAGGTGGTTTATGTGACTCTTTGAACTAGAGGCTGGAAGTTGTGAAGGGATATAAGGCTCCTGTTCAACCATGGGAGGGTCTACCACAAATATTTCCAGTGGAGGGATAGACTCTTGGATGGGATCAAAAGGAGCAGGTTCAGAAGTAGCAAGTAGAGTCAACTCTAGTGCCTTGGCAGTGGGCCTCTTCTCATTTACTGATTTTGGAGTAGCAATGGTGGGAGGTCGTAGAGGCTAGGACATAGAGGATTCCCCACAAGGACCCTTTCTTCTACCATACAAGTACCAAGGTCTAGGTGGTTTGGTAGGGAGATTTGATATTTGAACTTAGGTTTTCGCCAAGCCGATATCATTAGAATCAAAGGATAAAAGCTAGGCATATTCATCTAGAAATCTTCTCTAGAAAGGGGAGTAGGAAAGCCATCTCGGGGATGGGGCAGCTTCTCTTTTCCCTTTTTCTATAGGAGGAAACTTGTTGTTGCGTTATTAGAAGGGTCAAATTCGGCTTTCCTTTGCCCCCAATCTTATACTTCACATAACTTATGAAGTAAGTCCGTTCTTAGAGGAAGAAGACCGATCGGGGTAGGCCAAAAATGATCTAATGAATATCCCCCATGGGATACCAGAGGCTGGTATCCAGTCTCATGTAATACGTGCACATCACCTTCATGGGATAACTTTAAAAATTTGTGAATAACAAAGGTGATTCCATTCATGGAAGCTAGCTAGGGTATGCTTAACTTCACTCTAAACAAATCTGACTCCAAAATAACGTCAAAAATTGTATCTACGGCCATAGATCCAACTAGGATGAATAGAATTATTGAACCATAAGGTTTAAGAGCAAGGCCATCATGCATATAGATGATGGACTTCATTTATTTGTACTCCTCTCTGTGCAATGAATTAACCCATAATGTCTCTTCCATAATGACATTCACCCGACTCATGGGGTCAACTAAGACTCATGTCACAATGTTCCCATTAAGGTGAGTGATCTTGTAAATGGGAGAGGGTTTATTGTTTAAGGGCATATCCTGCGAAGCGAATGTCACGTTTGGTGAGTCGGTCGTAGGCTATGCAGGGGGAGTAATGGTAACCATGTTAACATATGCCTCGAGCTAAGTGATAGCATTGGAGGGATCGATAATCATATTGGCAGAATGTTATGAAAAATGGGTCTATGTATGTTTGCAACTCACTACTCATTTTTGTTGGAATTTGTGCCTCAAATTGTTGGCTTGAACCTCTGTTTAGAACTTGACAAACTTAGCTTTTGTTCATGCCTTTTTTTCTATACCATGAAGCTCTTTCTTCACTTTGGTGGTAGCAAGATGAACCTTGGATTCATCGGCAGAGCGATCTCATATCGGTGAGTGACAATGTGTTGTCTCACCGATATGTCAATATGCAATAAACATTGTGTCGGTGTGACTTGTGGTTATCGGTGGAACTTTTCACCGAGCTACACCGATGAACCGATGGTAGTTGGAAGCGACTTGTTGGGAACCACAAAATAGTGTATAGATAAAAGGAGGACCTTGATCTACTGTTGAGATTTGACTTATCCAAACATGTTCATTTTATTCCGCGTTCAGTTGTGGTAAGGATTGGCAGGCTCTTGTGAACCGAGTGGAATTGGTTGAGAGTGTGACACTTGTCGGCTTGATCAACGGTGCTCACTAGTCATGTGCTTCTTGTGGTGGGTCTCGACTGACTCTTGTAAAGTGCGTGGGTTTCAAACAGATGTCTTTGTATTGGAGAAACTTGTTGGGAATATTGTAGATGCCTTTTTTATTCCCAAAATTGTACTAGCGGTGTACGCGTGTCTTGGTGGGTCTTGGATATGATGAGTGGTATATGAAGGAGGTAAGCATGGGCTATTGACTGCTGATGTGTATGCTGTTTAGTGGAGGTTGCTGACTTGGACATAGGCTATTTGGATTCTCTAAGAATTTTTGATGGTTGATCTATGGAGAAAGTTGAACCAAACCGTTGGCATAGAGAATGAATCGATCGTGGCAATTGATATACATTGTAATGTACTGGAATAGTATTAGGTTGGACAAAAGTTTGATGTTATGAGAAGAAAAGAATGGTTGTGCTATTCTAAAGGAGGAAACTTTGTTCTGTCTTCTTGGATTTATTGTGAAATCCCTCTCTTTGAATCTGCTATGTATACTGTGTGAGAGTATTGTAACAATGCGAAGGTTGTAATTGGTTCAGAGGTTGATTAGAGGTCTGTGAGAGATAAGATCTATACTGTATGTTGTATTATAGTATTGTAACACTGTGAAGATCGTATAAGGAGTTGTGATGTTCAGATTGTCTCCAGAATGAAACAAGATGTAATCTCTGTAAAGGCTTAGTGGCTAAGTTGTATTTCTAACAGTTTTGTTGCATGAATAGTACAATGGTGATCTAGGCTTTTAAAGTGTGGGGACTTTTACTCAAAAGGGTTTTCCCCATGTAAATCTATGTGTTATGTTCCATCTTTCATGTTTCATGTTTCTTGGTAAGAATGTATTAATGTTTGTTGTTGAAACTGAATTTCATAATTTTCTCTCAGAAGGATTAATGTGGGAAATGAACTGTGTTTGATTTTTCTTTATGACATAGGTGTACGTGTTTTTGAGGTAATCTAGTGAAATTAAATTTACCGAAGGCACTATAGATCTTAGAGACTTATCTGATCTGAATAAACTTTTCTCAACAAGTGGTATCAGAGCCTTCTTTTGGTTGCTGGTTATGGGTATTTCTCCTACGAAGATTTCTTAGTTTGTCAAGCTTGAGGAAATCTGGAGGAATTGATTGTTTTGATCCTTTGGTGAGTGGAAGTCTTGTGGTATTCAGAGATAGAACACAACTTGAAGGATGGTGAAGATGGAGACAATGGATTTGGTCATGTTGAATCATTGTGATCTGTGTTTCCTTGATTGGCAGTAATATAACCTTGATGCATGAGGTGATTTTTCTATGCTTCATTGTTGTGTAGCAGTAAAGCTTTCATATTGGGCATCTATGTGTGAGGCTCCCTAGTAATATGGAGAGGTGTGCGTTGTTACTCAGCCATGGAAGAGAGTGCTTATGTTGGGTGGTTTTTCCTAGTGTTGGAAGGCATTGTTTTACGTCAACCTCGAATGCATATAGGCTATAGAGTTAATCATTAGATGATTTGGAAGCTTTTGAAATAGCCTATCTCTTTCTCAGATGCATGTGCATATTGGTGGTTTTTTGGAGTTGGCTTGAAATTGGCCTGAAGTTCCTGAATTGTTGTTCCTTTTTTGAGGATGTATTGTACTTGCATGTTTCTATAGTTTTGTAGGTTTTACATGGTCAAGCAAACTTGCTGATTTGTGGATCTACTAAAGAGCTATTTTCTAGACTCCTACTTCTTCAGGGTGCTACTAGATGAGATAGTTGTAGCTCTACTTGCATGCTTTGTGCATGGTGAGAGGGTGTGAATATTTCTCTGCATAGAAATGTTTGGTATGTGATTAGTCACTCATCATTCTATTGTAATGCTTGATGGATTCTTGTATTCTAGTACTTGGTGTGGGCATAATTGGAAAATCAGATCTATACTTGTTTTTGGTGGTTGAGTCAAGTTGTCTACATGTTTGTTCTCTTATGAAACCTCTTATTGTGCAAGACATTAATGTGATAGTGAATCTTCATGTTTCATTAATTGGATCTACAGGTTGTGCAATGTTGTGGGCTGTCTTTACCCATATGTTTGCAGTGGGATAACTTGGAAGTGGACTATCTATATCCACACGATTTGATTCAGTATTTATGCAGACTTGTAAGTTGGCCTTGTTTGTGGTCACTTGTGTATTGGTGTGGTTATTTTGAGGTAAGAGGATGGATGTTAAGTGAATTATGGAATCCTGTAGCATGATGAATCTCCTTACTTTTGAGATCTTGGTTTCACTTGGGATAATTAGCAGTAAAGCTATATGTTTGTGGACCTAAAAGTTCTTTTTCAGTTTTGGAGATTGTTGGTCATGATGCTTGGAAAGCTTGGTATCACTGTTCAGTGGGAGCTTCAGAAATGACTATTAAAAATTTATCTTCTATAGTTTGTAGATGTTACTAGGAGGAATTATTTGATCCTATTGTTGCAAAAGGGTTCTTTCGCATTTGCTGAGACACTATTTGAAGGTGGTTATCATTTTGAAACCATGGAGGAATTGTGTCTTCTTTGGGTTGAGGTGTTGATGGTGCTTGACAGGTGATGTTAGTTTAGAGCTTGCATTTTATGTCATGGTATACTCTTGCATTTGCGTTGGAGTTTTGACATTGAGTGTTTCTATTGAGACTTTGGTTTCTTCACTTCAAGCATGGTATTTCCTAAGAGGGAATGGAAAGATCATGATGTCATGTTAAGTTCTTGATTCTGCAGTTGGATCGTTGACATTGATCTTGGTATATTCTTTGTGTTTTGGGTGCTTTGATCATTTTCCTGATACTTCATGAATTTTTTGTGTTGCATTTAGAGTTTGGCATGAGGTGATTGGTTGCAGGTGCTCGTGGATACATGGAGAATAAGGTGAGGCTAAACTTTCTCTTGAAGAGAAGTGTAGTGAATGGTTACTCTTGTTGAAATTTTCTAGCAGAAAGTCTGAGGAGCCTACACCTTGATTGAGTGTGAGTTCAATAAAGACCTATGAGAAGATAGTGTATGGATGAGTCTTTTTTCTTGTATATCCTGGAGGAGCACTCTCTTTTATTTTCTCTTTGTCTTCTCGGTAGTGAATTTTATTTGAGAGGTATTTTCCCATTATATCTTTCAGATGTATTTTATGCTTTCTTTCATGAGATGGATCTTGAGCTATGGTCAGATGGTTCTAGAGGATTCATTGTGGAAGGAGGACAACATGGTTTATCTCCTTGATATTTTGTGTTATATTATTTGTTGATGAGAACTAGTAGGATATGCTTTATGGGCTGATTTCCTGATATGGGAAATAAATGGTTTGATCTTCTTTGAGAAGCTTACATTCATATGTTGTGTTTGATCTTGGAGGTTGAACGGTTGGATGTTGTTAAGGCTTTTCCCTTGGGGCTTTGAAGGAAATCATACTTGACACAGTTGGTATTTAGAGGTGTATGTAGGAGGATGTTCTACAGGTATATATTGTGTTGTATTTCTCTCTTTGGTCTTGGTTGTTTTCCTAGAAATTTGATTTCATATTACATTGGTTTGAGGTTTGGTCGGAGCTATAGTGATCACTAGCTTGCGGTCATTTGTTTTCACTCATGTTCTTGGGTGATGAAATGGAGGTTCTTAATCTTTTTATTTTGTTGGGTGTGAATAACTTGGAAGAACTCTGGAAGACTGTTGAGAGAATTTTTTCATGTAGCAGTTTGTTGCAGGTTGTACATAACATTGTGGATGTTTCTGTGGTACTACATTGGTTACACTTTCTATGTGTTGAAATTGGTAGACTTGTTATGCCATTGATTTTTTTTTCAATTTTGGCATTACCCATGCAGTGGGAGTTCTTGAATGTGTTATGTCTTCTTTGATTCGTTGGAACATGGTGCTTGTATTTGCAGTTGATGGGTTGGTTGTGCTAGTGGAATAAGTTTACTAATGTTTGATACCTTTAAGGTGTGGATGATTGGATGTTCTAGCACTTACCGTGGGTGCTATTTTCAGTCACGTGGGTTTATCAGTTGGATAGAAACAATCTATTTGTTTTTTGTTCTAGCTGATGTTTTTATCTTGTTTTCTAGAGTAAGGCAGTGTCTTATTGTTGATATCACTGGGATATTTTTCTTTTTTTCGTTGGACTGGTACATTTTCACCTTGGCTTGTACCTTTCTTCCATAGGCGGCATGTTGGAAGGTGACAGGGTTTGTTGCCTCAATAGTGGACATCTTAGATGTTGTTGCAGAAGTCTCAGTGGAGCATGAGATAATGTTTGAGATCTCTGTGGTTTCATGGATGACTATCTTTGGTTATAATGTTGGATTGTTAGTTGCAGCTGGATACTTTTTTTTGTTGTAAATTGTCTAGTAGACTGTTATATGTTGGTTGGGTGTCTTGAATGTTGTTAAATAGGGTTTGAACTGGTGGTGCCAGTGTGGTATTTGTCAAGGGGTTGTTAGAATTGTGTGACAGTTCGGTGGGCCTTGAGGCCTATGATCTTTAGTAATTTTGAAGTTTGGAGGAAGCCAGTAAGTCTTCGTCAAGTGGGAGATTGTTGGAATTTGTGCCTCAACTTGCTGGCTTGAACCTTTGTTAAGAACTTGATGAACTTAGCTTTTGTTAATGCCTTTTCCTCTATACTATGGAGCTCTTTCTTCACTTTGGTGGTAGTGCGATGAACCTTGGCTTCATCGGTAGAGAAATCTCATATTGGTGAGTGACAATGTGTTGTCTCACTGATATGCCAATATGTGATAAACATTGTCTTGGTGTGACTTGGGGTAATCAATGGAACTTTTCATCAAGCTACGTCGATGGACCAATGGTAGTTGGAAGTGACTTGGTGGGAACCAAAGCATAGTGTACCAATAAGAGGAGGACCTTGATCTATGGCTAAGATTTGACTAATACAACAGTGCTTGTTCTATTTCGCATTCAGTTGTGGTAAGGATCGACAAGATCTTCTAAACCGAGCGGAATTGGTTGAGGGTGTGACACCTGTCGGCTTGATCAATGGTGCTCACTAGTCTTGTGCTTCTTGTGGTGGGTCCCGATTGACTCTTGCGAAGTGTGTGGGTTTCGAACACGTGTCGTTGTATTAGAGAAACTTGTTGGGAATATTGTAGATGCCTTTTTTATTCCCCGAAACTACACTAGCTGTGTACACATGTCCTGGTGGGTCCTGGCTATGATGAGTGGTATATGAAAGAGGTAAGCACGTGCTATTGATTGCTAATGTGTACGTCATTTAGTGGAGGTTTCTGACTTGGAAAAAGGCCGTTTGGATTCTCTGAGAAGTTTCGATGGTTGGTCTGTGGAGGAAGTTGAACTAAACCGTTGGCACAGAGAATGAATCAATCATGGTAGTTGATATACATTGTAATGTATTGGAACAATATCAGGTTGGGAAAAAGTTTGATGTTGTGAGAAGAAAAGAATGGTTGTGTTGTTCTAAAGGAGGAAAATTCATTCTCTCTACTTGGATTGATTGTGAAACCTCTCTCTTTGAATCTGCTATGTATATTGTGTGAGAGTATTGTAACAGTGTGAAGGTTGTAATTGGCTGAGAGGTTGATCAGAGGTCTGTGAGAGATAAGATCTATATTGTATGTTGTATTACAGGATTGTAAGAGTGTGAAGATCATATAAGGAGTTGTGTTGTTCAGATTGTCTCCAGAATGAAACAAGATGTAATCTTTGTAAAGGCTTAGTGGCTGAGTTGTATTTCTAACGGTTTTGTTGCCTAAATAATACAATGGTGATTTGGGCTTTTGGAGTCTGGGGTTTTTTACTTGGAATGTTTTTCCCACGTAAATTTGTGTGTTCAGTTCCATCTTTCATGTTTCATGTTTCTTGGTTAGAATCTATTAATGTTTGTTGTTGAAACTAAATTTCATAAGTTTCTCTCAAAAGGATTAATGTGGGAAATGAACTATGTCTGATTCCGCTTTATGACATATTTGTACATTTTTTTGAGGTAGTCTAGTGAAGTTAAAGTTATCAAAGGCACTACAGATCTTAGAGACTTATTTGAGTTGAACAAAATTTTCCCAACAAATTTTTCCATCGATTTTTTCATATTTTGTTTACTTCCATCAAGATGAATAGTACCATCCTCGATGTGGTCCTGTATCTCATGGTATAGGCACATACATCATTCGGTATCATGTTTGTTAACTCGATGGTATTGACAAAAGGTACTTGCATCATACCAACTAGAGTAAGGTTCTTTAAGAGGCTTAGGGTTCTCGAAGGTTATGATCTTGTCCTTCAACAACCTTTGTAGGATTGAAGAATAGGATTCTGCCAACTTGGTGAACTTTCAGTTGCGTTTGAGGCCATTATCATTCGTAGTGGCTACTAAATTCACAACAACCTTACCTTTCCTAGAGATTGATGCAATGGACTTCCCTTCTTAATGGGAGCACGAGGAGGATCCCCTGAACTGGACTACTGTCTTTTGGTATTCTCATAATGTTGCACATAGATGCATGATAGAAGGTATTTCATAAGGGAAAACTTCTCTTGCCAAGGCCTTTTGCAAGTTCCCTATGAATACCTTCTATACATTAGAGTCAGGCAATAGATATGATGTTTGTGAAAAATGCATTTGGTATTGCACTATGAAATCATTCATCTTCTCATTATCCCCTTGCTTGCATCAGACAAGATCTGGAAAGGTCATCTTTGACCTAATGTTTGCTTGGAACTTTTAGAGAAACTAATTTACAAGTTGATTGAATGAGAAAATAGAGTTGTCAAGCAAGGAACGGTACCACTCGAGTGTTGTATCCTTAAGAGATTGAGGAAACAATTTTTCCATCAATGCATCATGATAGAAGAAGTTTGAACGTAGGGAATTAAATGCGGACACATACATTTGTGGGTCCCCTTTGCACCATATTTTTCAAATTTGGGAATTTACATTCCTTGTGGGAAGGGAGTACTTAAGATTGCTACCAACAATGGACTATGTCAGAAGAATGGCTAACAAATGGGCTGAGCAGAGGCTTGGGAGAGATTCTCCAAATAGCTTTGCATCTTTCCCATATTCTAAAGAAGGGTGTTTAGAATAGGGTCATTGGATGACATAGGACTAGTGGAACCTCCTCCAGAACCACTACCAGAGCTACCTCTGGAATCACCAACATCACCACTGCCGGAACCACTACTGAGGACACCACCACCGACAAGGCCTCCACTAGAGCCACCTTCACTTTTGAAGCCACCACCATGGCCTCCACCAAAACCACCTCTGCCAACACCACCCTCACTACCAAAGCCACCACCACTACCAAAGCTCCCACCACAAGAGGTGGCAAGAGGGGTGAAACTAAAACCTAAGGGTATTCTGTTTACTTTGATAGTTTTAGATCTCTTAGAGGTAGGGGGACATTGATCGAAGGGACCATGTTAGCCATGTACACAGACATGAGAGACATCGATACTCATAACTATCTCTTGCGTTCCTCAAAATTGACCTCTTATACAAGGTTAGTATTATTTGAAGGAGCACAAGCTTTCGTCAGACTAAAGAGGCTATCTAAGAGCTCTATAACTGTTTGGTCTTTTCCCACCATATAATTGATCTCACTAATAACCTTAGCAGCTCTAGCATACTTTGGGTCCTTCTTTAGGTGATTCTCCAAATCACCCAACCCTTAGCTAAGGGTAGAAATATATTCTAAAGGAATGTGAACAACTTCATGCTCATCTATTGATGATTATGTAGGAGATGCAGGAGGAGTGGGGACATGGTCAGTCTCACCATAGAATGCTACCTCGCCCTATGACAACTGCTCTTGGGTAGAAAGACCAATCACAGGTCTAGAAAAAAAGGCCAATAGAGAAACTATAAGTGACCCTCATCTTCTCCATCAGAATATGTCGTACACTTCTCCTAACAATATACAAAGAGTTTGTGGACTAGGTTGTGATTCTCATAAAAATTCACAACACTCAGGGGCACAATGGCTACAAGGTACAAGGGAAACACTTCAACACCAACAAATGGGCAGATTTTGGTTCACGTTGGGTTCACCAAAAATATAAGAGAGGGGGACCACCCACATCAAGGCCCCAGGTCATGGAGAGTTGAGATCGGAAGGCTGCCCTAACTTACCTCACTCTAGAGGGATGTTTTGAAATAAGGGATGAGAATGATGAGGATTATAAGGTCCTTCTACCACTCTTCAGACCCAAGATCTTAGTTTGGGCTAGGCGAGCTAGTTCTCAGATTCAATATTGCACCTCAGATAGCTCATTGACTAAGGATGAAAGCTAGGTTCTAGGATGACAACATGACGCACTGGCATCTATATGGTCAGAGGATAGGAAAGGAAATATGAACCACCAGAAAATGAGTTGACGACCTAGGTAATTACTCCTAAATGAACAAAATAGAACTATGAAATATGACAAGTATAAGCAGAGATGATGAAGAAAATATAAGAGAGATAAAATAATGAAGACAATCTCACCAAGGTGCTAGTGCGCTAGCTAGCTCCAAAAACACATCCACCTGCACACAAGAAAGGGAGGCAATTTGTTGGGGTTGTATAGGGGTCTGCCTCAGTCAAACCCCCGTTTTGGTGTTTCCACCTCTATAGATAGCCAAATAGAAACAAGAGATAAATATGCAATAAATAAGTAAAGAAAGAAGGAATGCAAATAACACTACAAAAAAGTAAAGAGCTACTCAACCAAATCATAAAGGAGAGGAGTGAAACAATACCACCTCCACCAAGAGTTCACTAGCCAATGGAGGAGAAAGAAGGCTTGAATAGTCACCACAACCTTGACTATGATGAAGGGAGGTCTCGTAAGATCTCAAGCCCATGCTGCAATGTCTTGCTTCACACTTGCTTTACTGAGTTGACAGAGTGTTGTTTTTGTAATGTAGTGCTGAAGTGCTAGAAGTAATGGAAGTGCTTGAGAATTTCCAAGAGCCTATGAAGAATATGTTGACTAGATTGTAAAACAAGATGGCTTGAATGAAGAATGAATTAACTTGAAGGAGAAGAGGGAAGAATCTACCATTTTTGAGGTCGATTGGTTGAAGAGGGATGTTACAAATCGACTCCAATATAAAGTGTAATGTCTCTACCAACTTCAGATGTAGGAATCCGTCAGGGATGTAAGTGTGTCATGTGGACATCTACACACTATGTACGCATCCCTAACAAATATTCTCCCACTGACACAACAGAAAAATGCCAAGTGGAAGGAAAGCAGCGAACTAATGTGGAATTTTGTCTTCAGATTTGGTTTTCTAAGGTGAGGATGTGTACAAGGGGAATTTGTATAAGGGGTGCAAATTCTCTCCTATATAATTTAACAAAATATAAATGAAGAGACACCACTCTACATGTAACGGCCTAAAGCTAGTCATTTCCCATATATAAGGGAAACTAAGGCCGAGTTTTAGAGCATCACCATCAATATTAACACCATTATCATACACATTTTACATGACAACATAGAAAGACCCTTGCTATGTACTGTATTATCTTTTTTGAAGTAATATAATGGAGAAAGAAGTTTAATCTGGTGACCAAATCTTTGGTGTTCATTGTTTTTGTTGATTTAAGTTCATACATGTTATCTTGCTATCACCAAAGTGGTCTTTTCCAATTATTCAAATTGATATATCAAGGATATACTTAATTTGTCAAGGCACATTTGTTGCTTCTATGTGATTCATTTGATTGGTTTTTGTAAGAAGATATCCTTTTAAGAGATTCTTTAAATTGGTTTCTACCCAGAATTAAAATCCTTTTCAATTAATCATCTTAGCTAGTTTCCTTTGAAAAGAAATAAAATCTTTTTAGAACATCACAGTAACTTGGAAAGATATCATTGGGATTCATAAGAAGAGCTTGGTAACTGACAATATTACACATTTATACAAAGTATAAACTTCTAAAAGTGTCAAAATAGTTAGAGTTAAGCCAAGAAGGAGGATCCACAAATCATACATATCTTGACTCCATCTACCCAATAGGAATAAGCATTGATCACATAAATCCCAAAATAGTACTTCACATTAAATTCATTCACAGATTTGAATTTTAGCATTAGGATTAGGAGTAGTTGTTAAGTTTGTATCTATTCCAAATTTACATGCCATTATGGATGGATCCCTAAAGTTAAAGAAGACACATAAACTTTAAATCTGCATTAATTATTAAGGTATACTCGCTAGGTCTAGCAAAGCTTGAAGTGCAAGGAGTTCTTAACCATATCGGTTAACTCTATTTGTTAGCCAAAAATGTTGTCAGCCTGACCATAGATCTTGGCATCCTCTTAGGGTTTGCAACCTACAATTTTTGGAACTAACACTCCCGAAAGTGATGTTTAATTAGGACCCCTATCCTTGCATAAAAGGGAAATTGACAGATTCATAGTTTGACTTGACTCACCTTTTGGTTGATAGTTATTTCATTGTTAGGCTATCATTTCCTAAATGAAGTTACAGAAATAGGTCCATCGTACCCCCCATTTTCAATTATTCATCTTGGACTCCCAACCCTATTCCTCTATGTTTGTATAATTTGGTAAAGCCGACCTTTGAGCATTGTAATTTTCTGATTTTGGAGTTCATATTCACCCTAGATTTAGACCTTGCATTCATTTACATTTCATTGCATTAAATTAAGTCTCATTTAGGGTTGTTTATCTTGCATTAATTTTTCATTTCATTTAGAGTTTTAGGATTGCATTTGTGCATCACTTGAAATTTGAAAAATACAAAAAAAATAGTCATTTTGAAAATCATTTACATAGCATGACAACATCACTCCATTGCATTTGAAAATTGAAACAAAATTGCACATCAAATTAGGTCTCCTAGTTTGTCATTTTTGTCACATTTTGCACTTGCATTCAAACTTACATTCACAAAAAAACCTATAATTTTCTATTTATGATCAGAATCTGGAAACCACTTAATTCATCTTATAAATTTGTAAAAATAATTTTTTTAAACCCTAACCTGGGACCCATTCACCCCTAGGAAAATGAGTCCCTGATCAAGGTCATTTCCTGATTTTTTTGGCACTAAAACATTAGTATCTGCATCTCATTTTGTTGTTTTCACTTTTCTATTTTAATTTACAGAATTTATGTTAAGTGAAATTGATCATATTTAGCTTAATTTGATAAAATTAGTGCATTGTGTGATTTCAAAATTATATTTACAAGACATCATTTTCAGGTTTTTGCATAGTGTAATAAAAAAATTACCTTGTTTAGAATCTAAAAATTACATTTACATATTACATTCAAGGTCATTACACTGCATTTCACCCTCTTTCCATTTTGGGTTTACATTGAGTTTGTGAAACTTGTATGATCTTTACAACTTGGTGTCATATTAGAAATACTATTACACAAGATGTAGTTTGAGACTCATGTCATCCCACGATACACCATTTGTCATGGATCTTGGGTTTTCCAACTCTTTCACTAATAGTGTTGATAATCAACCCATTATAGATCATAGCCTTCATACCTCATTTCCAATGACTTCCTAACCTAAAAATAATGTGCATGATATTGGAACAATGGTTGCTCATGTCTCTCAAAATGCACAAAAGATAAGTGAAGAATTAAAAATTTGCAAGACTTTGTGAGAACTGAACCTATTGTCACTAATCATATTCCTCTAATAAAATAAAGTTTTGTTTAGGTAAATTGAAGCCAACAAAATATCTACCATTAGATCTAAGACCTAATAATGGATGGTCTAGATTTACAATAATAAAATATACATAAATGTGGCTTTTGGGTGTGCTACCCTTGAACCTTCACTAGTGATGTAGGAGCATCTCAAGTGAATGGGTTATCTGCATCAATGAAAAATCAAGAGATTTGCAATTTAATTTTCAGTTTTGGCTTGTTTGATTTTGTTTTGAAAGGTAACTGTAGATTTGACTTCTTAAATGACAAATAAATTCAATGAAAAATATGAGTCATATTTGGATCTTGTGTATACACTACAATGTTCTTAAGCTAATACGATATACTAGAGAATTTATTTTATTAAACATTTACCTCTGAATTTAAAAGTCAAGAGAGACCACACTCCATGTATTGCAAGGTATGACAATTTTAATTACCTAATTGGAAATGCATTCAGAAGATTTGAAAGAAAAAGAGAACAAATTGTGAATGGGGAGATAAGGGGTTGTGCCTGGGGAAAAAGTGGGAGGCAACAATTTTCATAAAATGTATATTGCAATTTGGATCATTAACAAATAAATGACAAATTTCAAATAGGGAAACAAGAGTATGAATGGGCACGGGCTATGGACAATCAAAATATTGGAAACTTAATGCAATTTAAAGGAAATGAAGGGGTGCGTAGCTAAAAGTAGGAGTGGAGCAATGTAGAAACTAGTATAAGGGGCTATGTTGAAGAAGTTTAAGGGGTTGCACTGTGAATAGGGGAATAGGGGTTGCAACATTTAGCAATATTTAATTGTTGGTTGAAATGTATATATGAACGGGGTTGATTGACTTGCAGGGGAAAGAGAATTATACCCATGAAGAGGTAAGAGTAGGTGCTAGTTTATAGAGAAAAAGAGGAAGCTGCTGACAATGAGTGGTATGCTAAGAGTTGCATTAGATATGGAGAAGGTTGCAAAATGGTAGTCAATGAAAGTAGAGGAAGAGGTCGTTGCCCAAAGGGGCGAATTTTATTTTCTATTGATTGGTGGTGTATGTTGATACAAAGTAAATTTGTAATTTTTGTTAGTGTAATGTTATTTGAATTAAATTAATAAATTATGGGTTTATCACAATCATTATTTTAATGATTATTGAATTCAGTTAGAGTTTGTTTGGGAAATCGTTTTGTTTTTGAGTTTGTGATTTGCAAATGGGAGAACCCTCTACATCAATTGGTATCAGAGAAGGGAATCCTGAGCGTGGAGAGTATCCACTAGGACTGTGGGTGAAGAGTTTCTGAAGAGTGAAGAAGCCTTGAGAGGTCATTGGTTCCATTGGAATCATGTTGATTGTCCTCCAACAAAGATGAAGATGGGTAGAAGGTGTGCAAATCTCTTACACTGAGAGGAAGTGGGTAGAAGAGATCATGAGGGTCCATCTTCCAGAATCTTGTTGGGTAGAGGATAGCGGTGAGAGTTTTTTGCAGGGAAAAAATGTGGAGAAGTAGAGAATGTGAGCTGTGGAAGATTGTAGTAGGAAAGATGGGTTGGGTTGTGAAAAGACCACCTATGGATATGGTTTTTAGAAAAGTATTGGAATGATGTGGAGGATGAAATGCGTGAAGCATTAGAAAAGATGGTTTGAGGAAAAGTGGAAAAGAATGTAGGAAAGAATGAGAAGAAAAATTAGTAAAGAGGAATGAGAAGAAGAGTGCAGACAACAACATGAGATGGAAAGAGGAATATGTAGCCCCTATCGAAGAAGTTGCAAGAGAGACATGTCATGAGGAAGGCATGACAAGAGAATAAGAAAGGAATGAAGCGAGCAGTGAAGAGGTTGCAATGAAGGGTCAAGGTGAAGTAGATCTGTTCGCACAATTGTTGGAAATTGAGGAAGAGTGGATGGCAAAGCTTGATGTTGAAGTGAAGTGTGAAGAACTAAAATTTATAGTTGACGATGATATGCGAGATTTTATAGTGAAGAGTGATGTTGCAGTCGAGAAAAAGGATAATGTAAATAGTGAATTGTAGTTTGTGATGAGAAATTGACATTAAATTCATATGTCATTGAGGGAAAGAGAGAGAATATAGTTGCAGTTTAAGATTTAAATGTAGATGTCGTATATTTTCTGGTAGATTTGGTTGAAGATGTTGTAGGATTCTGGTGGAGGTGGATGGTTAGAGGTGGGTTTGAACCCACAGAAGAGGAGGGAAGTGTGGAAAGTATTTGGTAGAGGAGGTCGGGCTTTGGTGGACATGAATCCATGAGAGAAAAAGGGAGGAAGGTGCAGTGTTGTTAGAGAGAGGTGGTCTGTGTTTTAGAGAGATGGTAGAAAAGGCAGAAGAAAAATTAATTTTCAGCACTTTGACACTGAAGGAGTTCACTGCATGTTGATGTCAACCTGAAAGAGTGATTCCATCACTCAAATCCACCATTGTGAGCCTATGCTCACAATCTTTCTACCTGGCATGTTTGATGCAAGAGAATTCTGGGTGAATGGGTTATTTGCATCAAAAAAAAAAAAGATTTACAATTTAATTTTGAGTTTCAGCTTGTTTGATTCTCTTCCGACAGGCAACTGTAGATGTGACTTCTAAAATGACAAAGATATTCAATGAAAAATATGAATCATATTTGGATCTTATGTATGCAATGCAATGTTCTTAAGCTGATAAAAGCTATTGAAGAATTTGTTTTATTAAACATTTACCTTTGAATTTAAAAGTCAAGAGATACCACACTCCATGTATTGCAAGGCATGAAAATTTTAATTTCCTAATTGGAAATGCATTCAAAAAATTTAAAAGAGAAAGAGAACAAATCGTGAATGGGGATATAAGGGGTTGTGCCTGGGGAAAAATTGGGAAGCAACAATTTTCATAAAATGTATATTGCAATTTGGATCATTAACAAATAAATGAAAGATTTCAAATAGGGAAACATGAGTATGAATGGACATGGGCTATGGACATTCAAAAATTGGAAAATTAATGCAGATCAAAGGAAATGAAGGGGTGCATAGCTGAAAGGAGGAGTGGAGCAACATATAAACTAGTATAAGGGGTTGTGTTGAAGAAGGCTAAGGGGTTGCACTATGAATAGGGGAATAGGGGCTGCAACATTTAGCGATATTTAATTGTTGGTTGAAATGCATATATGCATGGGATTGATCGACTTGCAAAGGAAAGAGAATTGTGCCCATGAAGAGGTGAGAGTAGACGCCAGTTTATAGAGAAAAAGAGGAAGTTGCTGACAATGAGTGGTATGCTAAGAGTTGTGCTAGATATGGAGAAGGTTGCAGAATGATAGGAAATAAAAGTAGAGGAAGAGGTCGTTGTCCAAAGAGGGGCAAATTTGATTTTCTATTAACTATTGGTGTATGTTGATACAAAGTAAATTTGTAATTGTTGTCAGTGTAATGTTATTTGAATTAAATTAATAAAGTATGAGCTTTTCGCAATCATTATTTTAATGATTATTGAATTCGGGCAAAGTTTGTTCAGAAAATTATTTTGTATTTGAGTTTGTGGTTTGCAAGGGGAAAACCCTCTTACATCAACTGGGGCGTGCAGTCCTCGGACTCCCTACCAGAGGGGATGAGCACCTCGGACCCCTACAAGAGGGGTACTCCCTGCACCCCCCCTAGTAAACATTTTGTAATTGTAAGGTTGAGATACATTTTCCCACCAAGTTTGACTATCACCTCTTCATCCACGACCTTATTTGCAAGGCTCATTTGTGTATTTTACAAAACATCACATGGATATGAAATTTTCTCATTTCGAATAATCTCATTTGTGTGTTATTTTGAATTTACAAGTAGATCTTAGTTGCTCCAAGACTTATCATGTACGCATGTGTGCAAAAGGTTTCGAGCACCTATATGTCTATGTGATTCACATTCCCATTGTGACATTGAGTTGCTTTTACCTTATATACCTTCAAATTGACTATTTATGAATTTTTTCTTTGCTTCAATTATATATATAGTTTATTATTTAAATACTTGACATTATTTTGAAGGAGAATTATTTTTAACAAAGCTATCTAATAAAATGGTATAAATAGTACATATTGACTATTTATTATTTTTATTATAAATTATAATATAAAACAATTTTATATGGGTTTATCAAATATTTGTAGTTTATTATCACAAATTCAAGGAATAGAATATAGTGTTGACAAATAATTTTATCTAAAATACTTTGTAAATTTTCTTTGTATTTAACATTTTTTAATGGTGTTACACTCCCATATATAACATACTAAAAGGAAAAAAATATTCTACATCTAATTTTAATATAATATATTGATAAATTTTATAATAAATATTAGTCATATAATTAATATATTAATATTAAATTTTATGTTAAATTATTAAAACTATAATAATCAATATAAATATAATTATATTCATTAAACAAAATTAATTTTATTTAAAATACATTTATTTAAAAATAGACATAAAATTATATAACTTAAATTAAATCACTTTATTTCTATTTTTGATAATTAACTTTGTGTAGTATATATTAAGATAAAATTTTTAAAATATATATATAATATATTTCTTAATCTATTAAATAAATAGCATTAAAAATATGAAAACACTTTCATTAATTATAATAAATAAATAAGTTTGAATTTATTTTTAAAATTTTATATAATTATTAAAAATTATTATGTTTAAATATACAATTTATTATATTTATGAATTTGCTAATAACATTATATATAATTATGATGTAATTTAATGATCTTGATTAAAGAATTTGATTAATAATCTAAAAATATTATTTGAGAGACACATCTAATTTTTTATTTCTATCTGAATATTTACCAACATATAATTATATAAGACACTCTCTTAAAATAAAGATAAAATAAAAAATAAAATAAAATAAAATAAAAATTCTAATTATTAATTATATAAAATGCATACTTTATTTCCATAAACCCGAAAGCCTATCAACACAAACATTAATTTCGTCCACAAATATCGGAGTACGGTTTGGTTCTCACCGCCTAATCAGTAAGAAGAAAGAAATAAAATCATGTCAACACTCATTTTGTAGTGATGTCAAATCAATGAAATATGCCGAGAGAAAGAGAGTCATAAGGGCATTTAAGTGCAAAGTATAGTTGTCCAAATGCAATGAATGTCACGTGTCAATTCTCAAAAGACTAAGAAAATAAAAACGAACATCCATGACAATTGTTCAAAAAAAGCATGACACTCTTGTGCCTTCATGTCAATCTTTTACACAGGTTTTTAGAAAAAAACTTTAAATAATAAATTAAAATTATATAAATATAACTATAAAATGGTTTGAACAATTTAAAGATAAATATTTATTTTATATAGGAAAAAATATATTTTATGATTTGTTTGGAGATATAATTAGTTTAGAAATTATAAATATACTAATATCTATCTAAATGTAAGTATTAATAAATAAAGATTAGTAGTGTGGTTCAAATAGGCAAAAAATATCAATAGTCCATGACTAAATGGTTAAGAATGAATTATGCAAGGTTTCATAGTGTTTTATGTTCATTGGATCAAAAGTAATCATCAGGGAACAATCACCTTTACAATACGAAGCCATGAATTAAGTGATCAATCAATAGCTCCTACAAATCATCTCTAAATTAAGAAAAGTGTAGAATTTAAATACAAAAAAATGAATTAGAAATAAAGAAAAGGTCTGAAATGTTTCCTATGTTAATTTAATTAAGATGGGTCAAAATAGATGTTGACTAAGATAAAATAGCCGTTTAATATGAACATTGCAACCCAAAAAATCATAGAATAAGATTATAGAAAAATCAATATATTTAAAGTGGTATTCAATAAGGCTATTGAGCAACTACTATGGAAAACAAATCATATTTAGAACCAAAATTAAAATATTAAATCTTTTTAATTCCCAAGTTTAGATCCCTAATTAAAAAAGAATGGGGACATTGATATGTGATTATAAGAAATCATCAAAGACTCATTTTTTCTCCATACCATATGGAACATCCACTAATGCTTCATATAAGATGATGACCAATTGTTTAGGAGATTCCACATTCATAATTGCATTTACAAGTAATTATCTAGAAAATGTAAGATCTTACCTAGCTATGTGTGCATTGTGATTAAAATATTGTTTTTACATCATGATCCGAAAAGGGTTCTCAACATGACCGTAAAAAATTATTACATTATCATTAGATTGAGTATTCATGTTAGGGTTTAGATGGCAACTCTTTCGCAAAGAAAGATCAAGTTTCAAGTAGCTGATGAAATAATTAAAACAATATGTTGTAAAGAGACAAAACACAAAGCAACAAAAAAATTTTTTAAATGTAAAATTTAGAAAATTAGTAACAAATCAAATATTAAAAAGTGAAACCTTAGAGGCAAGTTCAAGGGTGTGAAGCAAGGGAAAAATAAATCACAAAACTTAAAACATGAGAAGGTTGTAGAACACCAGTGGTAAATGGAAATTGAACCTTGCCAATATATGAAAATATAAAAAAATAATAATAAAATTTGATCAAAGACATAATATTTCCATAGTCCATATCGATGAAACATTAATTATTTTGGATTAAACTATGTTATTGTGTAATCCAAAATAAACAATCTTTCATAAAAATAGCTCTAAAATACCTAATTGTAACGAAGGGTATAGCTTAAGTTCCAATTCCCAAGGTGATTTAGGAAAATTCAAGTTCACTAATAAGTATTAAGAACTAAAATCGATATTACATAGATATAGCCTAATTAACTATAAATGTCAACAATAAGTTTAATAAATTAACTTAGATTAAACAGAGTTGGGGATAATTCTTTTCGTGAAAGTAAACAAGATCATAAATTAAATTAATTTAAAAATAATGCATAGCTAGATTTCGATGATGAAGGAATGATGTAACATATGTCAAAGTATTATTCAACAATACTATATTTTATAAAATATTGAGAATATAATTCATATTCAAAGAATTCATTATATGATTCACCAATTCTCTACATTTTATTAAATATTGAAAAAAACACTTCACATTCAAATAGTTCATTGTATGTCATCCTATTTTAGATCTATTCCCACAATACTAATTCCTACAAATATAGAAGTGATTTTCTAAGTGGAAGTGACCTTGTAACTCTCATATGTGATCTTCCTTATTGTTATAGTCTATAAATTATTTCTCCCAACATTTTTTATGTTTGAATGCTACAAAGATTGGTTACAAACACCATTATGAATTATTAGAATGTAATGATCAATTTCTCCTCAATCAAGCTCCTAGATAAGCTGAAATTATGATTCTAAGTGTATATTCAAAGATTAAAAAAATAAGAGTATAGTGTGCCTAAGATGATATGTTCTAAATAATCTAATTATGCAATAGATTCCTTCTGTTCTTTTTGCAAATTTAATTTTGAGATTCACTCAATCAATTCCTAAATGATACTAAATGATTTCATTGAATGGGGAAATATATTTAAATACACATAAATCAACATAAGATGACCTAGTTTGCCTCATAATAGCTAGTGAAATAGTTGACCAAGTGGAAATTTTGAAATTTAAAATCAAAGAATTCTAAGAAAATATGTATAGTTACAAAATTGCATAGATAGGTTAAAATCCATAAATTTGATATAAGATGAAGAATACTAAATTTTGCGGATCATGGACGAAACTTTGGAGATATAACATGATAGAAATTGAGGTGTGAACTTAATTTATACATGAATATGTTACTTGTAAGTTATTTGTTATATTAAAGATATGGACATGTGATGTTCACTATAAAAACAAATAAATCCATATTCAAAGATTTCTCTAATTTTATAACAATTATAAAGACAAAAAAATAATTTAATATACAAACATCATGTAAACTCAAAATAAAAATTAAAAAAAACTATTATACTAATATATTTTTCTATAAAAAATAACATTTATAAGAATACAAGAATCCTTTAAAATACAAACACTTTGAACGTTTATTAATAGAAAAGCAATCCACCTCGACCTCTTTCCTCTCTAAACTCTTTCTCATCAACTCCAATGTGTAGAGATTCATAGTGTGATAGAAAATCGATATTTCCTACCATAACAACTAACATGCTTCTTTTGTTCTCCTAGTCAGTTTGAATTTTTTATGACGTTAAGAGTCGCTCATCAACCTTTCTATCACAGTTATCCCTTGCTTTTGCTGCAAATTCCACTTTCCGACAAAAGACTGGTTGTGGTCAATCTATCGATTGTTTACTTACGTAGGGACCTTGTGATACGGTAGATGAATTCACCTACCTTCTATTTCAGTAATGGAAGCTTTCCTGCATATCTGCAATATTGCTCCCTTTTCATTCTCCCCAACCCCTGAGCTATTACTTACAAAGGCAAGCCTTGAAGGAATTGGCAAATTCTCAGACTTACTAGATATCATCATAATAACATTAGACATAGTTGGACGAAGCGTTACATCAGCTTGCACGCACAAAAGCCCAACATGAATGCATCTCAAGGCCTGCTCCTCATCTACTTCTGATGCTTTCGAGTCTACCATATTCAGCGCATTTCCTCCCTTGAATAGTTTCCACGCCTGCATCACATATCATCAAATCGCAAGATTCTGGTTGCCTATCATTGAAATGTATCAGTTGAGGAAAATAGGCAGTGGGAACTCCAGTTTCTTACCCATTCTAACAGGTTATGCATTTCGTACGGAAGATGAATATCAGTGTTTTTTCTTCCACTGATGATTTCAAGCAGCACCACTCCGAAACTGTAAACATCTACTTTAACTGATAGCTGCCCCTGGATTGCATACTCTGGAGCGATGTAACCACTGTAGTGAAATAGAAATTGTTAATGCGTATTAAAAACTATTATCAATTAAAAGATAATTTCTTCTTATTTCAAAAATAAATTAAAATAATAATTTATAAATTAAAAAATTATATATTTTTAAAATAAAAATAATATTAAATAAAATGTTAATTAATTTATAATGAAAAAATGAACAAAATTTGTTACACAAACTTAACATAATATTAGGGAAGAGATGAAGTGTTTTTAGAAAGTTATAAATTTTCGATATTATTTTGGAAGCATATAAATCTTCTTATCTATTTAGAATTTAATTGAAAGATGATCTTATTTATCATAAAATTATAAAATATAGTAAAATTATAACTTTTATCTTAATACTTCTACATATTTTCAAGCGAAATTTTTTTTTTAAAAAGAAAAAAAATGATGCATAATTATATTTATTTGAAGGAAACAAATATAATTTTAAATGCTTAATCATCATCAATTACAAATTGCATTATAATCATGATGCTTACAATGTGCCTGCAACTCTTGTATTGATATGAGTCTCATCTTCAGGAAAAAGTCTGGCTAAACCAAAATCAGCTATCTTTGGATTGAGTTTATGGTCAAGTAAAATGTTGTTTGCTTTAATATCACTATGGATGATTCGCAATTGTGAATCCTCATGAAGGTAAAGAAGTCCACGAGCAATTCCAATGATGATGTTATACCGCTTTTGCCAATCTAGCTCTCCACTCTTCTTTGAATCTGTAATATCAATTCTAAGCATTGGTCACCTATTCATCTTTTTTAAAGAAAATTAAGGTTGAAAGACAACTTACCAAAGAGAAATGTGTCCAAGCTCTTATTGGGAAAATACTCATAAACAAGCAACTTTTCATTTCCCTCCACACAACATCCTAGCAATCTTGCAAAGTTTCGGTGTTGAACATTGGCCATCAATTTTACTTCATTCATAAATTCTTTCTTTCCTTGTGTAGATTTGCCAGAAAGTTTTTTCACTGCAATGTCATTTCCATCTCTAGTTGTTCCCTAAAGCATAAAATATAGGTTTAGATTTATACATCTCTTGCTGAAAAAACTGTACTTCATGCTGAGAATAAGATGTTGACCTACCTTGTATACTGCACCAAAACCTCCCTCTCCAAGCTTCTTGTTGTCATTAAAATTTTCTGTAGCTTCTTCCAACACTTCTAAGCTAAAGACAAACTGTTGCTCTTGTATAAGTAATCCAGATTCAAGGGAAAATTGATGCCTCTCTGTAACATTAGAAATTAATTAGACAAAAGTGGGCAAACTTACAGAAAGTTTTTCAATAAAACAACAACAAAGAGAAAATTAAATATGATAAATGGATTTCAGAAGGAGCACCTTGATTGTTAGTAACAATAGTCTTTAATATCCAAAAAATATAAGATTTTACTAATTTTCTTGACATGATCAGATAAATAATTAACACTAGAATGATGCCTCCCACAAGCACCAATCCCATAAGTAATACTTTGGAAAACTTTTCTGCACAAAACAATTCAATAACTTTTTATTATTATAATTATAACTCTCTAGATTATAAATTGAAAGAACATTAATATATCTTAATTTGCTTTTCGATTATAATATTCAAGAAATAATTATAACCTTTAAAAAAGGGTAAAGGGAGGCAAAGAAAAGAAAAGCATTGAAGACGAATAAAAACATTAAAGCTTTTTTAAAAATAATAATAAAAGGAAAGAGAAGTAGCTCGTACTTTTTGATGTTCTCAAAGAAATCCCATTAACTTTGTTAGGAGAGAAGGCTGCTGTAGGAGGCAGGACAGGTGTGGAAGTTGGAGGGGATCCCCGAGGGTACGGAGAGGGCTCCTCAGCAGACTCGAAAAACGGGTATACTTCATATCTTATGATGCAGCTCCCGTAAAGAACCCGAGCTCCTCGTTTTGTAGGAGAAATATCCTCCATCTGTGCCCTTGCTTTAACCAAGCATGTTTCGCAATCTGGTACCGATATATCTTCCCAACACTGAACTGAACCATATATCTTTCCTGTAGCATAATAATTGACTGATCCAATAGCGAATCTCTTATTGGCAGGGATGTAAGCTTTGTTAGACAGATTTGAGAGAAGGCTGGTGACTGTGGACTCAAAAGCGTCCCATTTGCCATTAATGTTATACTGGCTCATATAATTTTCACCGTCAGTGTCTAGAATTGAAATGAAATTATAGTTGTTATAGCACAGGAAGCAGTCAGCCAACCATATTCGCCCGCCTATGTCATTGGAGCAAAGATCTTTAATACTGTTATTTGCTTCCAGCACACAGTTTGAGCATCTCACTGCCGATATATTACCAGTACACTGCAACAGACCATAGACCTGATTGGGAGATTGGCCGCGGGAAGAAGTGTTAAACCCTGAACTTTTAGGTGCATTATTATACAGATCTTGGATAACCAGCTTCAAGTTGGTGGAATAAGTGCTGCCATCGGTGGGTCTTGAGGAATAGTTGCAGGTGTGCCATAGGTAGGTACATATGGCTGAAGGAAAATTCATTACAAACAGCAAAAGGAGGAGGGTTGGAAGAAAAGTTGATCCTCCGTAAAGAATAAAGGGTAAAGAGTTGTACTTCATACTATCTTTCTTTTCAACTCTCCACCCAATTGTTGTTCCCCAAGCTCTCAGAAGTTGCAGGGGATGAACTAGGCACGCAGAGACGGCAGAATCACTTCTTTTCTTCGTGAAATTACCTAACGTTGGGCAAAATTCCTGCAATGCCGATAAAAGCCAAGAATAAATACCACAGGTGACCTTTTATTCAAAGCAATAGAAATGAACAGCTGTAAGCCTGGTGTTATACCATATCTTTCAAATAAAAATTGAAAATATTATTAATATCTACAAATAATTGGAAATTGTAAGAAATTCAATCTGCCTTCATTCTTTCCCTTAATTTCATTAAATTACAGTAAAATCATAGGATTATTCAACTCATAATGATCTTACCGTGTTGGATTTATATTATATTATAGGAGAGTGGGAAATAAACTAGCAATTGTATTTTATTTTTTTTGTGTAATGAGTATCGTTGAAGAGGTCTTCAAAGGGGCATTGTTGGGTTGTTAAGTGAATGATGACTGAATTTTAGAGATTATGATAAGTAGGAGGTATTTTCCACAGCATGTCAAATTGTGATATTGCTATCAGGATTCAACTGTGTAGTTTTTGAGTCAAACTCATGAAACTTGGGTCAATGAATTTGACTACAAAAACTAAACGGTTGAATCTTCAATACATTGCAATTTGATAAAGAGCGTTGAAAATGTCTAATTAATGCAATTTGTACAATTGATGTTTAGAAGCGGACTCTCCTTCATACCATCCATCCATGTTATTTGTGTCTTTTAAAAGGTGGTATGGAAGTCAAAGTAACCCATGAGGTCAATTGTTGGGCCCTTAAGCAAATGCCATGTTATGTCAAACCTAGATCTCCACAGATATGTCGGACCTTTGAATAGTTGGTGTACAATAGCTGATTGAAAGTCAATTAGTTTGAATTTGTTTCGAGTCATAGCCGTTATATCAACATTGTCCCAAAGCAGGCCGTCTAATTGTACTCAGGTAGCTTTGGTTTGATATTATAGAAGTTCCTTATTCCTAAATAATTGACAAACAAAATATTTTGTGGGTGACACTTGAAACTTCTAACATATAAGTACATACCCTTACAATCAATAATATTAAATTATAGGATTAACAAGAGCCGAGACGGTGCAGGTGCAAGAGCGGGAGTAGCAGGAAACAAGGGCTTGCGTCAGTAGGAGCCCCCGAAAGGGAGGCTATCAGGTTTTTTATCCCCATCAGTACTCTTCTAGTACCCTCTCTTAATATCCCCGGCTAGCTTCAGTTGGGTTATTCAATGCATGTTGTGTTTTCTTTTTTTATCAACACCATTAAATGATATTGTTTTATGGTCTTGTGTCATCTCTGGTTTGCGGATCTTAAAACCCATCTATAAAACATTCGTCCAAAATAATGGAGGGGGAAGCAAGCGATGGTGAGCTCACCGATAACACCGTTAGTGCCAAAAAATTCTTTGATGAGAGAAAAGAGAAATCATTTCGTGACATTCTCACTGGGGCTGCAATGGAGATTCCAAAGGAGGTTGAGTTCATTCAAGTTAACAAAGTAGAATGTTGTGAGGAGAGACAAGGCGATGGAGGCAAAGGTATGTACTCCCCTCCTCGGCCTAGGAAAATTTTAATCTCCCTTAACTCAAAAATGTTGGGTGTTATTAATAGTGAAGAAAATAGATTAAAAAACGTTAGCAATCTTTTTAGTGACATAGTTTTTAGTGACATAGATTGTGAGAAAGTTTCGTTAAGGAATTTTTTTGATGAATGGTTTCAAAATATTTGGCAAAAAATAGGGTTTCATTTTTCATTTTGTAGAATGATACATAAAGGACTTTTCTTAAATTTCTTCAAAAGTAATGAAACCCTTTTGTTTTTCTGATCAAATAGTATTAGACTATAAGAAATATTGTCTTTAAGGTCATATAACATGGTGCCTATAATTAATTAAAGAAGAAGTTTCTGCCATCTCATATCGGAGATGGGTGACTGTGAAAACATGCCACCTCAATTGTGGAGCTTCTTGCCACAACTACTTGCTCAAATGGGAAAAGTATTTAGAGTGGAACAAACCAATACCACTATTTTGCATATGGACAAAAGGGTATTAGTTTTTTTAATACTGAGATTGACATTATAAAAGAAATTGATATTGAAATAGGTGAAAAAAAATTTACTTGTGGAATCCTCGGTGGCCTAAATGCTTGTTTTCTTTGCAAAAAAGAAGGCCACCGAAGGAAAAATCGCCCAATAATTGAAAAATTTAGCAACAACCCTAGAGTCACTCAAAATTTCCCTAATAATGAAGGCCAAAACAACCTTATTGAGAATAATTTGGATCCTAATATTACATGCATGAATAATAAAAATTTCGATTGGTGGAAACCCTAATGACAACAAAAAATGGAAGGTGAAATAAAAGAAAATAATTGTGGTATGTTGGACCTTAACCCAAAAGTAGAGGATACCTTTGTGTAGAAAGAAAATAAATCTGACCTTAGTGAGGGTGGGGATGTAACCTCCTCTCCTCCCAAAAATAAAGTTAAAAATAATGGGATGAACCTTGATAAGCATTCATGCATTGGGTATCCACAAAATGCTTTTTTTTTTGTAAATTTAATTAACTCTCTGCCCCCTCACTAGAAAGGTTGTGGAGGCAAGTAAAAATCCACAATAGTTACTGTTAGATGAAATTAGGCAAAGGATTGCAAAAGAAAAATTGGACAATAGAAATAGATAAAGAAAATTGAGGGGAGTAGAATCCCCCTTAATGATGAATGAGTAGGATAAGCTTAAAGTGCTATTAATTTAAAAAATGACTACATAGGTGAACCGATCAACCTTGTAGTGAAAAGTAAGTCTAAGATTCTCTATGAAAAGTACCCAATTGTAAGGGAAAGTTAAAAATTTCTTAATCCTAAGGGATATATTTGAACTAAACTAACAAAGAAAAATGTTGAAGATAATTTGAAGGAATTCCCCAGTGTTGAGCAAGGATAGGTTTGCACTACCTAGGAGCTTGCATTGGACATGGTAAACCACATAATGTTTAGTGGAAGTTATCCAAAGAATAGTATAACTAAAATATCTGGAATGGGGATGCCATGTGATCAAACTACCCCTAAAAATGAAGGATATCCAAAAGAAAAAAGATTCAAGGCTTTTATTCCTAATACTAATCTGGTTGTTTTTCCAAAGGAAAAAATTGAGCAAGTTTACAGACCCCTAGGGATAGAAGTGGACATAAATAATCAAGAGAGTAATAGGATAAGCTGCCAAGGTATATATATTGCTAAGAATGATGAAATATGTGCACTTGATTTTTTCCATTTAGTGTCATCCTTTGATAATCCCAATTTCATCGAAATTAATCTAAATTCATTTGAAGACTGACAATGAAGATAAATTACTAGTGGTAATGAGAATTTATCTAATAAAGGATTGTTAGTAGAGAGAAAAACTATTAACTTAATAAATGAAAATCAAGATTTAAAAGGTGAACAATTATTAGACCTAGGAAATTTGTCTTCTAGTAATACAAAAGATAAATCAGACTTGCAATCACTAGCCAATCTTAAGTCCCTTGTGGTATAGGAAAGATAAATATTCAGGATGGAGTTTGAGGACAACCAAGCAAAAGAAATAAGTAATGGTAGCTAGATAATTTAAATATGAAGCCTACCCAATATGGAATGTGGTAATATGATTTTTTGTCTCCACTCCTAAGGAATTCTCATTCAATATTGAAGATAAATATCAAATAGTTGAAAGAGATGGTCCTTCAACAAACGGGTAGATTAGAATTCAAAAAAAATAAGAGAATCCAAAGAAGTAGTAATGGGGTCTAATTGACTCTAAATAAATTAGAGAAATAAGGAAAAATTCCTAAATGCTTTGAGAGATTTAGGAATTTCCAAAGTGATGCTCAAATTTAATGAAAATAAGAATTAATCATATAAGCTGGAATATTAGGCAATTGGATTCCCTTGATATAAAATGTGATTAAAAAATATTTAAACCAAATTTGTAACAATGATGTGTTATTATCACAAGAGCTAAAATCTACAAAAAATACCTTAGAAGCTAATCTTAGATTCATTTGGAAAGATGCCAAGGATTTTCATGTATAGCTCATGACAAGGGTAGAGGGGGAACTATTATCTTAGTTTCAAACATATGGGCATCATATGTGATTGGTCATGGAACCTCCCCTTGCAACAAGGTAGTCTAGATTATGATTGAAAAGGATAAAATTAGGTTTGGACATTGCTCAATATATTCTCCTAATGATCATTGGGAGAGAATTGAACTTTTGAAATGGTTATACACACTTCCTAATATCCCTTGGATTCTAGGAGGTGAATCTAATATAATTGAAAATAGGGAGGACAAGTCTGAAGGAAATGAAATGGAATGGAAAGGTAATGAAATATTCTACTTGTTCAAAAACAAAAATAAAATTAACCTATTTGATCCTCTTGAAGGAGACAAGAGAGGAAACCAACACATTTGGTTTACTTGGAGTGACTACAAAAAGGAAATACAAGAATTTTTTTGTAGATTGGATAGATTTTATGCAAAATTTTTTTTTAGCTTTGATCAAGTCCATGAAGGTTGGAGAATCAAGGTCACACCTTCATCCTTATTTTATCATCATCCCATCTCCTAAAAAATCTAGTTAGCTAAAGAGAGAACTCAGGTCATTGAGAATGAAGGAAAATTCATACTTAAGACCAACCTTGTAAAAGATGAAGATTGTAATGAGCCAATCCTTACAATTAGAAAAAATAACATGTGGTTGTTAAAATATAATTCCATCTTTGAAATATGGTTCATCAATGTCAAAATATAGACAAATATTTATCAAAAAATTAGAAAAAAAAAGAGAAATGATCAATAGGAGTTCAAAAAAATGAACTACAAGATAGTCTTGTCAAACCAAGAAAGGAATTACAAACAAACCCCAAAAACATAGAATTGAATGAGGAATTAGCAACAATTAAAAATAAATTGAGAAACCTGCAAAAGGAAAAATATTCAGCGTTAAAAAATTAGAGCCAAAAAGAACTAGTTGTATAATGGCGATAAGGGTTCTAAATTTTCCTTTAGATACTTAAAAGATAAAATTACCAAGGTGAAAGTGGAACATTAATGGGATAATAACCAACCGATAACTTAACATAAGGAGATCAAAAAGGTTTTAAATTTTTTTTATAAGACTCTATTCTCAACTAAAGGAAACAATCCACAATGCCAAAATTCTAGAAACCAATGCTAAAGATTAATCCCTTAGAAGATAAATAAGGATATTGTGGAGAATCTTAAAAGGAAAATATCCATAGAAGAAATCATAAATGCTATTGAAAATATGAATGATGACAAGACTCATGGAGTAGATGGGATCCGAATTGGATTCTATAAAAAGGCATAGAATGGATTGGGGAGAATGTGCTACAACTTTATATAGAGAGCATTAATAAAGGAAAATTATAGAGTAACATTAACAAAGGAATCGTAAAAACTCTCTCTTAAGAAGGAGATAATATGTTAATTAAGAATTGGAGAACTATTACCATTCTTAATGTCTCATACAAGATTCTGGAAAAAACCCTTGCCCAGGATAGACTTATGGATATCCTCCCCAAGTTTATTAGTTCTACTCAAACTGGATTCATCATAATAAGATATATTTTAAAAAATTGCATAACTAGCTAGGAAGCCATGGAATGGGCTAGAAACTAATAAAAAATTTGGCATGTTCATGTCGGATTTTGAGAAAGCTTATGATCGAGTTGAACGATCATTTTTAGTGATGACATTGGAAGACTTTGGCTTCCTAGGTGGATTTTGTCAAATAGTAAAAAAAATATTAAAAATGATGTAGTTGCACAAATTTATATGAATAGACTTTTTTGGATCATTTCCCACTTGAAAGGTCAATTAGGAAAAGTTGTCTTCTTTCCCTTGCATTGTTTGTAATAGCCTCAAATGAATTTTTTTACATTCTAAGAGATATTAATGTTTATATTAAGTTAAAAGTATACATCTCCCTAATGGAGATGAAATTTTAAACATACAATTTGCAGATTGTACTATAATATTTGCTAACCTATAAGAAAGAAACATAGAATATCTTATGCTCAAACTCAACTTATTTTGTGAAAGCTCAGAAGCTAGAATTTATAAGGCAAAGACGATAATGCTTAGTTGGAACAAGGGCCCTCCAAATTGGTTAAGGAAATTTAAATTTGAATGGGGAGGACCTAATAGGAAAGTTAGATACCATGGTATTTTTTTTTTATTAATCTGTGTCTGAAAGACATGTAGGATGAGGTTAAGTCTAAAATTGATAATAAATTAGACCAATGTAACAAGCAATATCTATCATTGGCTGGTAGGTTTCATGTGTGTCAAAAAATCTTATCCTCCTAAAGTCTATACTACTCCTTAGTCTAGCTATTCAATAGCTACCAAGTAAATGAAATTCAAAACAAGATTAGACAATTTCTTTGGTTAGATAGGAAGGGTGATAATAAAAAGCATATTGTTAAATGGGAATGGTGTTACATAAACATGATTTGTAGGGGTGACTAGGGATGAAGGATTTGAAAAAGGTTCAAGTATAGCATTAGCTAGTAAGTGGATCTTGAAATCCTTGATTGAAAATGAACCATGGAAGGCTTTGATCTTGAATAACATCTAGTTAGGTGTACCAAAGAATGTAAAAGGTTGGAAACAACTCACCTTAAATGACATTTTATTTGGGAGCTTTCCAATAATATTGGTTGGTTCTAACATTTTCAAGAGTAAACATGGAAAGCATGTGAAATCATTAACACACAATTTAAAAATTGTGAATTTTTGAATCTAAACAAAGGAACTATACACCAAGAGAGTTTTATTTGGTGGAATATTTCAAAAAGGAAAGCCTCTTGCACTGTTACAAGGGTGTTCAACTAAAGATTGAGAGTTAAAAGATATTAAATACTTTAAGGACATAAACTGTAATAACTATCTAAAATCATGGTTAGATCTAAATCTGGTGTTCAAGCTCCTTCCATCTTAATGAAGAAGATAATCTACCCTTAGGGGAGCTTACCAAGCCATCTAGTTAGATGGATGCTTTGGAAGAGACAATGAGTTTCTAGAATATATCATTAGGGCAGACAAAAAAAAATTAAAAACTTAAAATCTAAAATAATTTATAAAACCCTAAGTTGCTCACATGATATTCATAATTACCTTAACTAATGTTGGAATCTAAATCTAAATGGAAAACAATGGACTATAATTTCAAAGATATTGTGGTCTAATATATTAGAACCAAAGATAACTTGTTTTAAGTGGTTATTTTAGTTGCAAAAACTTCCATTTGTTCAACCTAATGACTTGAGCTTATGATCTATATGTAAACAACCTGAAAGTATTAGACATATTTTCTTTGATTATTTGTTTGCAAAAGAGATTTGGAATATGCTTTTGACTAATCTTTCATGTGGGGAGATAAAGGTAAAATTAAATAACATGAAATTCTTTATGCTTACACAAAAAGATTATGTAACTCGTATAATTTATTCTAGCTCATTCTGGCATCTAATATCTTATAGGCAATTTGGAAGGTTAGAAATAAAAATATTTTTCAGAGTACTAAAAGAGTACTTAGTCTAAAAAAAGACTCATTTTTTATAATATTTGTATGCAGGTTAAAATCAACATGGAGATATCAAAGAAAAAAGCTGGCAAACTGCTAAAGGAAGGTTCAATAAACTTCAACAAGGTAGAGGATAAAATGGGAAGATAATGACCCTTCAAAGAAGCTGGAAATATCCTTTAAATGAAAAGCTTTTCAAAATTCCAAAAACAATACAACTCAAAAGTTTTAGCTGAAAATTTGGAAAAAGATTAAAACTTCCGGATAGATCTAAGGCATTATGAAAATGATGGAGAAAACTTCACGAGGACAGAGATGGAAATTCGATGTACTGAGTGAAGAATGACTTGGTTAAAATTCTGCTAAGCTATTCTCAATGCATTTAACAGCCTTTTGTATATGTACTCTTTGATGAACATATAATAGGAATTAAATCATCTTGTATGGATAAAACGTAGGGGCAGTAAGTTATGACCCTACATGATCTATGTAAAATCTACATACTCTGAAATATATATATACAAGAAGGAACAGGTAAAATCTGTAAATTGAGAGTATACATATTAGATAAAATAGAAAGAGGTGTAATCGAACTAATTGAAATCTCCTCAATACTACTGCAATATGTCAATTGTTAATGCAAAGGAAGAAAAAGGGTATAAGGGCTTACTAATTATCTGCTCCAGAATGGCCAAGCTATTCTCTGCTTTTCTGTTGTTATTGTTGTTAAACTTGCTGCTGCTCTCTTCTATCAGACTCGTGAATTTGGAAGGCTCCTGTGGAACTTCTAAGAAGTCTATCTAGAATGCGGAACAAGTCTTGTACGCAAGTAGCAGTGATGCTGCCATGAGCTAACTGCGAAGTGAAAATTTTACACAGGATATCCCACATGGAAGTAGTTTCCTCATCCCCCCTTAATAGGGCCTCGTGTTGTGATGCACACTCTGGATTCCGTCGCGTCGGTAGAAAATGACGGAGATATCCGTAAGTTGCGCTATTTTTTCAAATCATGTCAGTCTATTGATGTTTCGTCACAGGCTCTAACCATTTGAAGTGAACGACAGATCATTTCCACCGTCTTGCATGCTCTGTTACGCCGTATATCAGCCTTGGATCCTAAAAACCAACTCGGTTTCTTTCATACAGGGGAACTTTCTTGGGTCATGATAATTTTTTCATATATATTTATAAGAGAAATTAACGAAATATGGGGTGCATTGGATGACCCCGATCCTTTCCTCTTTCTATTATTGTTCTAGCTATCGAGGGATCTTGTTTATGTTTCTATGTTTCAAGCTTTAATTTTGAATAGATTTTAGGGGTGTGACTTTTTTGGTTCATTTTTGTGAATATATGTAACATTATTTTATAAATGATAATCTAATTATTTATTCATAAAAATAAATAAATTATAAAGTTATAAATTAAATAGAATTAAAAATTATATACGAATGCTATAATCAATTCTATTTTGTTTGAAATTTACAAGAACAAAATTATATCCTGTTTGAAATTTTGAGTTTGGAATCATAGTTTACCTGAACATGAATGAATCATAAAAGTTATATTAGACATCAAATACACTTCTTGATAGAATTTGAAAGTTTTCAAAGGGCAAATTGTTCATTGGTGGAAAATTTCACTAACCACAAGTACATTCTAAGTTTGAATGTTAGCCTATCAAATATTCTCATTAATGTACATATAATTGCTTGTAGAAACAAATACAATCCTTATTGTAAAATAACGAAAAAAATAATTAAAATTAAAATTTATGTAAAATACCTAAAATGACTCTAATAACTCTCGTATGTGATGGTGTACATACACTCCAAACTCTTGGGAAAAGATCTACACCTTTACACTATTTAGTAATTTGAACTCCATGAATGCAAGTTCATTCAATAATTTGGAATTAAATGGGTTTCATATATTATCACTTTCTGATAAGGATGAAATGTAAAGTTTCTATTGACTATTTGACATTGAAGAGTGTAATGTTTAAGTAGAGTCTAAAGAGACATCATACCTTGTGCAAAAGATATCTCTACATAGTTTATCATTTTTGTATCATGATTGACACAATAACACTAAATGAATAAATAAATAACAAATTTTAAAAAATAGTATTTAAATCTTGTAGTCATTCTTTTCCAATAGATATTAAAATGATCTCATTTAACAATTTTAAATAATTTATATTAAAGGAGAAAAAAATAGTACAACACAAAAGAATATTAAAGCTAAGAATGTAATTAATATAAATCAAATTATTGAAAAATATTTCCATAGCCAAGAAATTGTTAGGTTGTGTAGAAATATATAAAACTTAAAGAAAAATGCCTCACTCTTTTGAAATTTTTTAGCAAAGGAGGGTGATGTGATTTTCTCATTATTCTTGTGATCCCCTCATAGAATGAAGGTTAGTGTCACTAGGGAGATCTATTCAAGCATGATAATCAAATACATCATGAAAGCCTAATGAAATTGGAGCTTATTATCCAAACTATAATTTTCTTTGTTGAGAATCATCCCCACACCACAACACTTTCATTTCACTTGCACAAAATTCTTTAACTAAAAGATCAAAAGACACATTCTTTCAAAGATAGAAAACAAGGAAAGTAAAAACCATTTAGAGAGACTTTCTAATTGTTAAAAAGAAGTATTTAAGTAAAGTGAAGACATATTTTGACCATATAATTTATCTCCAAGATAGTTTTCTCATCTCTAACATAGACTAGGAAGCTAGAAAGGAAGGTATACAACCATACAATCAATTAAATAATAGAAATATTAAAAAAGATGTAGAAATGTTGTGTAAACCTTGTAACATATTGTGAAAAGTGGTTTTCCCTAAGCATCCATTAAGATAATATGGTTGGAAGAAAGGGTATATGTGTCCATTTTGAATAGGAGATCTCCATTCAATCAAATACGTTGAACCATCATTATAATTTATAGAATTTGATATTTTGTGATTTTTTTTTCAAAATTGACTCAAATTAGATATGCCACTTGTTATGAATAAAAAATAAAATCACATAATTTATTTTTTACCAAAAAAAAACAATATTCCATCAAAAAGTCATAAGACTCCATTAATGGATTCTACCAATTTTCCCCCAATAAAATAAAAATATGTTTAATAGAAATTTTGAGCATACATGCAACCCTTAAATAATGGAAAAAATGGCACAATAACATCTCTCTCTCTCTCTAATATAGTAATAATTTTCTTTTTTTTATTAGATTAAGACTGGAAGGGCTAGTACCCATAACAGAGCAACCAAAGAGGCAAAGGCGGCTTACAAAAAGTGAGTCAACCAGAAACAAGACTCACAAGAAGTGAGCCAGGGAAGAAAAAACCACAACTATGCTTTGATCAGAACATAGAACCAGTAACAAGTCATGTTTTTACTCAAAGCATGAAACTGACAAACATAGACCAACTACAGAGGAACGAAAGCAACAAATGAACCAACTAAGAAAACATCACGCAGTAGGGAACCTAGGAATAATGACACATAAAATAAGATTAAGACCGGAGCAGAGAGTTGATAATAGAAATACCTTGTAGCAAGAAGATAGCATCAATAATAAACCCATTAGAAAAGAAATTTTTGATACATGAGTGAGCTAGCAAGAGACACCAACTACCACAACCCAATAGACCCAACCAAAGGGGAAAAACCATGAGCACTCCACCAGCAACTCTCCACCTCAAAAGGAGAGAAAGGAGACTTCCATCTGAGGGAAGAAAATCCCTAGCAACTATGGTAGCTTTGACAACAAAGGAGAAGCTGAGAAAGAGGTAAATCCAAGCCAAACTAACAATAATAGTCTCCATCTTAATAGGA
The DNA here is from genome assembly GCA_007115665.2 of Sequoiadendron giganteum. Lineage (NCBI taxonomy): Eukaryota > Viridiplantae > Streptophyta > Pinopsida > Cupressales > Cupressaceae > Sequoiadendron > Sequoiadendron giganteum. Next base: position 81,963,362 of record CM021105.1, read on the forward strand.
AACAAACCCACCTCAAAAGAGGAAGCCAAACATAGATCCAAGGTAGAAGAGCCAACAACACCCACAAATCCAAGAGAGGACCGATGTAGCTCACTTCAAATAAGTCAAACCCTTCAAAACCCAATAGGGGATTCAAACACCAACCCCAAAAAGAGAAACCAACACCCAAGTGGTGATGAAGATCAACAACACATCTCTACAAAAAAACCCCAACAAGGTAATATAGAAAGTACCCTACACCGTAATAACACCAGGAGCCACCAAGGCCTAGAAATGAGCCATATAACCCACAATCTCACTCAAAAAATGAAACAGTCCCCACCATCACACAATAGGGAGAACCAAACATTACCAGGGATAACCAATTGAGGACATACATAGAAGACCCCTTATCACTATACCAAGACTGATATTTAACAAATCTCGACCAACAACAAGAGTAATACGCTCCCAATCAAGCCTCATCTCAAAAGAGAAAAACAAGAAGAACCCCATAAACATTAAACATAGCACTATTAAAAGTAAAGCAAAGACCACCAACAAAAACATAGCTAAAACTCTACAACCCACATTAGGGGGCAAAGGAAGAGCAATGCCATTGTAGCGAAAAATACCCATCTCAATCTAAGATAAGTAGAGCCCAAAAGCCAATGTGTTCCCTTTGACCTAAAAAATGAGGCAAAGCAATAGACCGACCCATCCTAAGTAGAGGAGAGGCAATAAAAACTCGTTAGTCACAAGGTGATGGAGCTTTAAAAGAGGATCCTTAGCCACTAAAGAGTAGAAGAAACCCTCACAAGCTAGAAAAGAAGAAAAGGAGGACAACACCATAGCAGTCTTAACCTTTGAGAACCTCCAAACATCTATAATATCCCTTGCTATGTTTGATATGAATTGTGCCTCAAGGAATATTGTCAAACACTTCTAGTGTAAACTTTAAGCTTGTTGGTTGGAGGCTACATTCTGATGGTATGCTTGAGAAACAATAATAAAATACTCCAAATGTTTGTAAAACACCACTATAATGACCAAACTATAATATAAATTCAAGTTTGACTCCTTTTTAGCCTTTCCAATGCACGTATATGAAACTATATGAGGAAATTGCATCTACAACCAATTGAAAATTTGTCAAGCACTTGGGATGCATACTAGTAAGTCATTCATGAAAGATAACAACAATGTAAGACCTACAACTTATAATTCCTTATTCCAATGCAATC